>CM040399.1:16854965-17122990 GCA_022702515.1 Ilyophis sp. 1 JC-2022 | reverse complement strand
AGTACACTGGTGTTCTTTAAAGTACTGTTGGCAACATCATATTGATAGGACATTTGGATAAACATGTGTTTTCATGTTAAATCTGTGAGCTTGCATGGGAAACCATGTGCAATTCAACATGTCAGTTAGCATTCATGTCATTGGTAGAGAGAACGAGAAACACACACACAATCGCACAAACACACACAATATAGAAATATGCCAGTGAAATGTACACCCACTGTATACAAAATATATAAAGCAGTGTAGAAGTTTCAGTAATTATAAAATGTTTTATTATATAACATGTATAACCTGAGGGCTTTGTGGCCTTGCTCTTGGCCTAGTTTGTGTGCTGCCCAGAGCTGAAAAACTGTGAGCAGGATAATTGACTGAAGGAATGCTTTGAGTGTGTGAATTAAGGGAACCAAACTGCTTGGAAACCATAATAAAACTCTTCCCCCGCCTGTGTCTGTTTGCATGTCTGGAACCAGGGCCGTGAGACCTTGGGCCAGGGGGGGGCTGAGGATGATAATGAGATATGTTCCCAAAACAATTAACGGTGTGAAAGGAGGACAGTCTCTATCCTGTTTTGTATAACCAAAAGCGTAAAAGCATGAAGGCTTGTTTTGTGAAACTTCAGAATGGACACTGACTGTGAATGATGTGTTTATTCTCCATGCGCATGAATAAAACTTGAATTTCACCAGTCCGAACCTCAGAGTGGCTTTATTCCACAACAATTTTATTCCACAACGGACGATGTTGCAGACACTACCGGCATAATCGAAGGTAAGAGGGGGCTTTTAAACCCCTTGTAGTTGTATCTGCTGATCTAAAGGCTATGATTCTGAATGATGCTGCCAGATGCAATCCACTTGAAACATTTTTTTTAAAAAGGTGTAAAATAATAAAAAATACTCTTTTTAAAGAGTGAATAAAAAAGAAGGGAAAAGGTAAATTCACAAAGCTATACGAGGTGTTTTCTTGGTGTTTCAAAACTGAAATTGCATTGAGGGAAATCATGAATGCGAGTATGTAATATCCAGTATTCAGAGTATTCCAGAACTTGTCGATCGCTGTTAGAATGTGATTTGAAGGTTTCATGTAAAGCGTTGAAGTACACTTGAAGTGAAGTTGTGTTATTTGAAATAAAAAAGGGCAAGCGATCCCTTGAGGACCAGAGTTCCCAAACAAATAGCTATAAAAAGGAAGAGCGGTCCCTTAGGACAGTATTCCCAAACAAATAGCTATAAAAAGGAAGAGCGGTCCCTTAGGACAGTATTCCCAAACAAATAGCTATAAAAAGGAAGAGCGGTCCCTTAGGACAGTATTCCCAAACAAATAGCTATAAAAAGGATTCACACGCTTAACTTGTGATTCACATGCAAAACTTCTTCTTCGGCGCTACCTAACATGGCGATGTGTGTTTTCGGCTAATCGGGGAAGCATACAAAAGTTGGACGCAGACGGGGAGAGATCCAGGAGATAATTTCTAAAATAAAAAACAGCTAACCCCACTCCACCCTATCGAAGGCTTTCTCTGCGCCGAGTGTTATTATGATTTCAGGAGTATTAGACGGGGGGGAAGAAATAATGTTGAGTAGCCTCCAAGTGTTAAAAAAGGAATGTGTCCCTAATGTAAAGCCTGTTTGATCCAGTGAAATTATGGCTGTCATCACTCTTTGGAGGCGTAGGGCCAGGATTTTGGCCAGTATCTTGCAATCTACATTTAAGAAATTAGTCTGTAGCAAGAAGTAGGGTACTTATCTTTCTTCAGAAGCAAAGAGATGGACGCCATTGACAAAGTTGCTGGAAATCGGCCTTCCTGAAGGGAATCGTTGTACATCCTCGCTAAAATTGGGACTAATAATGTAGACTACACCTTGTAAAATTTGACTGTGAAGCCGCCGGGGCCCGGGGCTTCATTAGATCGCTTCCTGTATCTCTAGGGTCGAAATGGGGCCGCCCAATTCACTGGCGCTGGTTTTGTCAATTTTGGGGTATATTAATGAGTCAAGGGGATTGGGGGTCACTGCAGAAATCGAGGGACATTCAGAAGTATAGAGGTTAGTGTAGTATTCCAAGAAATACCTATTCATTTCAGCCGGATCAGAGATAAGACTACCACTGGCTAATTTGATTCTGGGAATTAATCTGGAAGCACTGGTTGCATGGGCCTGTTGAGCTAGGAGCCTCCCAGCTTTGTCCCCCTGTTCAAATAAGCGTTGCTTGGATTGTCTCAATTGTCTCTCGACTATGCGTGTCATCAAAAGGTCATGTTCCGAATGTAATAGAAGCCGTTTTTTTATAAAGGGTGGGAGAAGGGGAGGAGGAGTATGTTCCATCAAGTTTGAGAATCTCATCTGCGATTTCTGCCAGCCTAGTCCCTCTCAACCCTTCTCAATCACAAAATAAAAGAGATGACCTGCCCTCGGACAGAGGCCTTAAGAGCCTCCCACAAAATGCCACTACCAACGTCAAGAGTATCATTAAATTCAATATAAGAACGAATATGTGCGGTAAAAAAGTCTTTAAATTCACTATCCGACAGAAAGTGAGAGCTGAATTTCCATAATGGAGGGGGGGATATGCCACAAGGGAAATTGATGTTAACCGATGTAGGGGTGTGATCTGAGGTAACTATAAGATGGTATTCGCATGGACTGACAAGATGTAACAGGTTATTATCAAGCAAAAAGAAATCAATTCGTGAGAACGTGTGGTGCACGTGCCAAAAAAAAGAGAAAGCTTTACTTTGGGGGTTTTTAAATCTCCAAGGGTCTGAGATTCCTAATTGGGATGCATAATTCAACACTACATCTGTCAAGACTCACATCCTGAACCAAATTAAAGTCTCCACCTATAATTATGTGGTGATTGTCAGCGTTTGGGATTTTAGCAAAAAGGTTTACGAAAAATTGGTCGTCATCCCAGGTGGGTGCATAAATGGAAGCCAAAATTACTGGTGTGTTCTGTAACATGCCCGAAACTATAAAATGCCCATGCCCTCTTAATACGAAGGGTGTCAGATGTTTTAAGATGTGTTTCCTGCAGGAATACAATGTCCCCTTTAAGGTTGACCTGAAACGGTGTCGTGCCTTGTGCGCTGAGCAGAGAGGGGGGAGAAAAAGAGGAGAAGACAAAAGAAGCCAAGGGAAAAGAGAAAAAATTTAAATAAACAAATAAATAAATAAACCCCAATGTGACCATACCTACAGCTTTACCCAAAATAGGAACCATGACTGAGCACTATAGATGAAAGCTTCACAGCTAAATTTGTCTTCCGTGGTCTCATTCCCTACCTAAACAGCGATCAGTGCTGTAAGACTGGAATTGTGATCCCAGGGCACACTGTAAAACCTAATAAGTTGACTTTACTCAAAAAAATTGAGGAAACTCGTTGCCTCAAAAAAATTGAGTAAAGGAACTTAGTTGGTTAAGTTATATGTACTTTGAAGTATAAGTAGAGAAAACTTGGTCTTTGAGTACATTGAACTAGCTAGCATTATTTACTCTAACTCAGAATCATGCTTTCTGATAAATCATTTTTTAGAGTTATTCAGACTTAATTAAGTTATATGTACTGTGAAGTATAAGTAGGGAAAACTTTTTATTTTGAGTGGATTGAACTTGCATTAGTTATTTATTGTAACTCAGAATCATGCTTTCTGATAAATTAATTTTTTGATTTGTTCAGACTTAGGTAAGTAAGAATAACTAATAAATGGCATTCCAGTTGACTACTAATTATATGTCCTCTATAGTTAATTAAATTAAGGAAACTCGTTGCCTCAATTTAATTGAGTAAGTACAACTAATCTATACTCAGGGAGCATTTCTATACTCTTCTAAAAAATCACCAGCCTAAATTTAGAAAAAAATCAATTTAGTACACATCACATTTAAAAAAAATAAAATGCATAAATAACAAATGCATAAAACTCTGAACTGTTTACACAATTTTTTTTATTGTTAACATTTATCCAGTAAAAAAAAAAATGTGTTAAAATAAATGCATATATACATAATTAAAATTGTGCAATATGATAACAAAATAAAATAAATAATAATAAAATAATGTGCAGCATAAGTTTTCATTAAAGTATCTCTCTGTTTATTCCCTGTATGTTCATGTTATATTTTCTATGTTAAAATTTATCTAAAATTTTCTATTCCCCTTAAGCACTCGAGACCTTTGCCTCCAAAAGGTCTGGATTTTTAGGTTAAGGGAATAAAATAATTTGAGACTAATATTTTATGTCAAATAAAACATTAATATATAGGAAAAAAGTAAACAGATGCAGTAAACTTTTGCTTTTAAAACATTAAAACTGTGCATTAACATAACTTTGAGCTTTGCAGTCCGTCTTAGTTAATGTAGCAAACATACATTTGTAGTATGATTACAAACATAAAATTTAAAAGCTCTGTGGTCTTTAGACTCGTAGTACTGTTTCTAGATCAGTGGTTTACTCGGTTTACTTTTTCCCTGTATTTTCATGTTTTATTTTCCACGTTAAAATTGATCTAAAATTCCTTTTCCCTCTTAAACAGACAGTCTGGACCTTTGCCTCCAAAAGGCAATACTTTTGTACACATTGAATGTGGAGTAAACATTAGTTTTAAAGCTACAACCTTGATACGGCCATTGGACGATTTGCCGCACTTTCAAATGTCTGAAGAAATCTGCTTCTGTACAGGGCTCTAAAAAAAAAAAAAAAAAACAGCTGGCAGCGGAAATGTAACTTGTGTATTTTTCACTAGGTGGTCTAACCTGCACTTGCGAGTTTTTTTTTTGATAAATGCACTTTTAAGTGCATTGATGATTTTAAACGTGCACAAAGCAGTCAGCAAGCAGAAGAGAAACAAAAACCCTTTGTAGTTTTTTTTTTTTTTTTAAGTTGTTTTTTGTGCTGTTTCTGAATTCTGAAATTAAAAAAATACATTACATTTATTCAATAGCATCTTATACCAGCAGAAAAAAGGAATCTTAGATCAATTTTAACATGGAAAATAAAACATGAAAGATAAGGGATTAAAAATGTATTTGAAAGTGTAGGCTACAGTGTCAAATGCTACAATATCTGCAAATGCTACATTGACAGCTGGTTTTTCAATGTTTGTGACTTTGGTGGCAGGGTTTTCTGGCCCAAAGTGAGCAGGACTCGTTGGATAAACTCAAAGGAGGTCTTCATACCCTTAGGGTAGTTAAGGTGCAGGGCATATATGAGGCCAAACAGAAGACACATGGCTTGTGGTAGATTTGGAAGGTTGTCCATCACAATGGTTCCCTCAAGAATGATGGCAATCATGGATGGGTTCAGATGAGTTTGGTTGTTGCACAGGATCGTCCGGCTCGACGATGAGGACCTCCACTGGAAAGGAAGTCTCAGTATCAGAATCCTGCAAACAAAAGGCATCCTAATCACCTTGACAAAGCATAGTCAAGACATTACCATACCCTGCTTTCCAATAATAAAACCATTGACTCCTATGGGGTGAAACTGATGTTGAAATAGACCCCATGCCTAAACTGAAATATGGCAGGTGGTCTTTACTATTTGAGTCGTTTTGCATCTACAGGTCCAGAAGCACATTTTAAGATGGCCATCAGCATGAACACCAGTAGGTACCAAGACATAACCTTATCTCTCCCTCTACCATTGAGCTCAAGCTGGTATGAATATGGACCTTATAGAACAACAATGATACAAAGAATAAATGAAAATCAACAAAAAAAAACAAGTCAGTCACAACAAAAACAAGTCAGTGACATGATTTAAATCAAATTGAGGATGCATTTCCCAAGACTGAAAGCCAATAGCTACGGAATCAGCAGGAACTGATGGCTGCAGTACAGAATAGACCTGGTAGAGCATCACCAGGGAAGATATCCAGCATCTTCAGGCAGTCATTGCATGCAAAGGATGTATCCAAGTACTAAACATGACTAGTTATTTTACATAATGTTCATTTGTCGCATAATTTGTGGTGGCCTGAAATAGGGGGGCGGGGCTATGTATAAAACGTGTTGTAATTTATAAATGGTGAAACCAATATTTATACAAATACACTAATAAAAGCTGACACTCTGTACTGTAACCTCATATGAATTGTTTGATTTCAAATCTAAACTTCTGGAGTATAGAACTACGTAAATGAAGAAAAAATACTTCAATGTCCCATAAATTACAGAGGGCACTGTAGTACGTTTTAATTTGAGCTTTCAACATAGAATAATGTGAAAAAATATGAAGGGGATGAATACTTATTTTAGGCACGATAAGTGAGTATTTACTTACAAAGGACGTTCTGAAGAAATCAGTGGTGTCATCGCCTAAGATGATTTGAATTCCTCGAAGCACCATGGTCCTCACTGCAGTCACATCTGAAGTCTTATTGAAAATTCCATAGCATATTTTACCAGCATCTGAAATGACAAAAACAAAACGGAATTATTGCAATTATAATTAGTTAGCTAGGCTTCAGTTCAATGTTGCATGCATACCATAGCAATTCAAACAATGTACTGTAACTTAAATGTCCATTTCAAAATCCTTACATTAGCTATCCAAAAATGGCCTTTTATCAATAACATTAAATGCATTTTCCACACAAAGCATCTCTCTCAAAAGACTTTGTTACGTTAGCCATATTCCCTAGCGGATTGTCTAGACATGTGCACTCAGGAGTCGAGGGAAAACGAAAGAGAAAGAGAGTTTATTTGGACATGCGCTGTAGTATATATATCACTCCAGGGGTCCTCGCAGGGACCAACAGTCGTCCAATTTTAGTGCCTGTAAATGAGGCTGCATACACCATATACAATATATTATGTTCAACACCCCCACTCAGGTTCATCTTTACAGCAGACAAAATAACAAACTTATGTCACCCATGTAACATCTTATGGTTATCTAGGTTTTTCCAAACAAGTAACATTTGAACCTTTCAAACTTGACCTTTGTTAATGGCTTGGTCAGAACATCCGCCACCATGTTTTCTGTGGGACAGTACTCAATTTCAACTTTACCTTCAATATGTGCAGACCGTACAAAATGGTACTTTATATCCACATGCTTACTACGTTGCCTACACACTGGATTTTTTGAAAGAGCAATAGTTCCCTGATTGTCCTCAAATATCTTAACTGGTGTGTGCTGTCTGTCTTTATCCATTCCATGGAGTAGCTGTACGAGATACATGCTTTCTTGGACAGTGGCTGCTAGAGCCATATACTCTGCCTCGCATGTTGACAGAGCCACAGTATGCTGTTTCTTGCTTTTCCAGGATATTACTGGACCCTCTTTAGTTAAGCTAAAACAGTATCCAGTAGTGCTCCGCCTGTCATTTTGGTCTGACGCCCAATCGGCATCACTATAGCCTTCTAGTTTAAGGCCCGGGTCACTTCGTTTGTAACATAGCTCATGTTCAATTGTGCCCTTCAGGTAACGTAGCACCTGCTTTGCTGTTTCCCAATGCTGTTGTTTTGGCTGTGTTAGGTGTTGAGACAATTTACTGACCACCCAGCTTAGATCTGGCCTTGTAGATGTCATTATGTAAATTAAACTACCAATTATCTCTCTGTAGCCTGTAACATCAACAATTTTTCCATCTTTATCAAAATTGAGCTTTTGCTCACAGGGCGTTGATCTCGGTTTACACTCAGACATCCCAAATCTTTGGAGCACCTTTTCAATGTGTCTTCTCTGACTCATTTTAACCTCACCTTTACACTGTGTAAAATCAATGCCCAGAAAATGTTTAAGTTTCCCTAGATCCTTCATCTTAAACTTATTTTTCAGCATTTCTTTCACCTCACTGATCAGGTCGTTGTTGCTGGCCGCAATTATTAAATCGTCCACCCAAATGATCAGAATCACCCTTTTACCCTCAGATTGTTTTTCATAAACACAATTATCTGCTGCGTTTTGTTCAAAATCATTCTCTATTAAGTGATCATGTAATAGCTTGTTCCAATTACGTCCAGATTGTTTCAGGCCATACAACGACTTGTTCAGTTTACAAACCAAACGTTCATCAGTTTTAGATTCTGTTTCAAATCCCTCTGGTTGCTCCATGTATACCTCACAGTCCATCGGGGCATGTAGGTACGCTGTTTTTACGTCCATTTGATGAAGCATGAGGTCCTCTTGTGCTGCTTTCTGCATCAGAATTCTCACAGATGTCATACTAGCAGTTGGGGAAAAAGTCTCTTTATAGTCAATTCCCTCTATTTGACTGTAACCTTTTGCGACGTATCTGGCTTTGAAAGTCTCAGACTGATCGGGGCTCTCTTTAATTGCAAAAACCCAGCGCCCTCCCACTGCCCTTTTTCCTTTAGGCAGTTTGCATAGGGTGAAGGTTTCATTCTCTTTCAAAGAGTTAATTTCTTCCTCCATTGCTTTAGCCCACTTTTGTGATCTCTCAGAGCTCATAGCCTCTGTATATGTTTTGGGTACACCAAATACAGCTTTATAGAAATAATCCACATCCTGTTCTTCAGTATGTTCAGTCTTACACTGGTACTCTTTAAGATATGGTGGAGCATTTCTATCTCTGGTTGGGTAACGATGTGTGCCCCCACTATCCCTTTGGATACTAGATTGTGTACCTCTTTCACCTCCTGCACCTGTAGTCGCTGTCTGACTAGTCTGGGGTTGTTCACCAATTCTAGTTGGTGTTACATTTAGCTCAATATCATCATAACAGTCTCCGTCGTTATGTGGACCTGTTTGAGTCTGGCTATCCTTGCTATCCTTCAATAGGAACTTCACCAGCCTATGCTTTGACACTCTTCCTGTCTCTGGAAAATAGACATTGTATGCTGGGCTATATTTGTCATATCCAATGAAAATACCCTTTTCTGATCTTGGATCCAGTTTCTTTTTATCTTGTTTATAAGCATAGCACTCAGTACCAAATACCATCATGTTGGCAATGTTTGGAGTTTTCCCTGTGAAAATACTATATGGAGTTTGCCTTAGTCGTTTACAATAGCACTTATTGCGTATCTGTGCAGCTGTTTGCACTGCAAATCTCCATAGATTTTTGGGCAATTTACTCTCGAGTAGCATGCATCGAGCCATGTCAAACAATGTTTTCCAATTTCTTTCTGCTGTGCCGTTCTGGTGTGGCGAATAGGGAGCACTAGTCTGATGGCTAATCCTATTCTCCCTAAGCAGATCTTGGAACTCTTTACCGGTAAATTCCGTCCCATTGTCTGATCTTATAGTCTTTACTTTCCCGTAGGGTGCCATGTCAGCTAAGAATTTTTCTGTAGCTCTTGTTGTGTCACTTTTTGTCTTTAGAAAATAGGTCCAAGTCATACTACTATAGTCATCTGTGAAAGCTATAGTGTATCTATACCCATCTCTATCAGTTGGCTCCATTGGACCACATAGGTCTGTATGAACTAATTCAAGTATTTCTTTAGCTTTGCTATCAGCCTGCCTATTTCTCATATCAACGAATTTTCCTTCTGTACAAATTTCACAGTTGAGAGTAGACATCATATTTTCCCTTAATTTTCATCCCTTCAACTACATTCTCCAATCGGGAGACATCTTCAAAGTTACAATGGCCAAGTATTCTGTGCCACATTTTAATATCATGGCACCCCTTTAACTTATCAACATTTTCTTCATTAACTGTGGACAGATAATACAGTTTACCATAGACTTCCATGTTAAACCTGGTACCATCATTAACACTCATCCAGTTATTACCCTCTTTGAAATGCAATTCTGCCCCGTTGTCTGTAGCTGCTTTTACTGAGAAAATATCTTGTGGAAAGGTAGGTATATACAGGGCTTTCTTCAGTAGCGCTGTCACCTTGTGTCCCTTGCTGTCGACCAGGAAAATTTCCGCTTCCCCTCTGGCCCTGGCAACTCCGGTAGTCTTAGTACCGTCAGCTAGTTCAATCACGTGGTTCTTAGGCTCAAAGTTTTTATCGATATTCTTAAACTTTTTAAAGTCACTTATCATGTGCGATGTCGCACCACAGTCGACCATTAAACCTTTATTGTTAACTGTCCTTTTCGTCGGACTACTGTTATCACTTATTTTAAAACAATACGACCTGTTATTTCCACAGTCTCCGTCGTCTGCTTCTGTTGCTCCTCGGCACGTGCCCCAAAGTCCGTCTTGATGGCCGGCTCCCAGTTGCTGCTCCTCTCCCGTCACTCCCGCCATGGAATCCCGCTTTTTTTCTCGGCGCGGCTCGTCACTCCGGCGGTCTCGTCTCCTTTCGTCAGGCATGTTCGGACACGTCCTTGCAATGTGTCCCATCTTTCGGCATCTGTAGCATTCAATGTTGTTCGCATCTGCATTCCGCCCTCTGCCTCGCCCTCGTGGCTTGTAGCCGGTTGCCCTCGCGGCTCTCATAACGTTGTCTTCGGTCGAATCACTCGGCTTATATCTTTCAGTGTCCTCAAAACTCCTTAGCTTTGTTTTAAAGTCACTGAACGTTAGGTTATCGTTCGTCTGAGTAATATTGACCACAAACGGTTTAAATGAGTCCGGCAAGCCTTTCACTACCATTCCGACTTGCAACCCGTCACTAATTGTCTCGTCTGCCCTCGACAATGAAGCGAATATTGTCTCAGCACGGACAATATATTCTGTAACAGTCTCGTTGCTCTGCATGTGGAGGGCTGAGAGCTCGCAGTATAAACTCACCACACGTGGCTTTCCCTGGCCTGCATAATGCTCCCGTAGTATCTTTAATGCCTTACGTCCATCCGCGGCTGCTTCTCTCATAATCAGCGACAAACTTTTATTGTCCAAAACTTGCACCAGTTCAGCATATGCCTGTCTATTCTTCCCTGTGTCGGCCTCTCTTAAATCGACGGCGCCCTCAGCATTCGGGTCAATTACTGGCTCGGCCCTTATTGTTCCAGAAAGCCCACGTAATTCTAAATGTGCGAGGAATCTTGTTTCCCATAGTTCGTAATTTCTCTCGTCACCGTCGAATAATAGCCGGCTGAATCGTTGGCTAGACATAGCGCTGGGCCCATAACCTGTTACGTTAGCCATATTCCCTAGCGGATTGTCTAGACATGTGCACTCAGGAGTCGAGGGAAAACGAAAGAGAAAGAGAGTTTATTTGGACATGCGCTGTAGTATATATATCACTCCAGGGGTCCTCGCAGGGACCAACAGTCGTCCAATTTTAGTGCCTGTAAATGAGGCTGCATACACCATATACAATATATTATGTTCAACAGACTTTAGCATAAATACAAAAATATGTCAGCAGGCTGCACTGACTACTAACTACTGAAATGCTGATGCATGCATTAACACGAATTTACCAACACTCAAGTCAATGCAACATTGTGATAGCAAGCTAGCTATAGTCTAAGTAATGTTAGTTGAGCTTCACACACTGACGCATGCATATCAAAGCTAGCTATTACATTGGTGATAGCCAGCTATCTTAATTATCCGTATCATCTTTAGTTAGCTACGTTATAAAAGATTTTGCACCATCTGTTTAGCTAGCTATTCTATGACATCGACATGTGCATGGTTGAAGGGACATTTGCTAACGTTAGCTACCTTGTATGCTAGCTTTGCTACAGCTAGCCATGTTTTAGCTAGCTAGCTACCATTAGCTAGCTAGTTAGCAAGTGTAAAGTGGATGTTGGTAACATTACTACTAGCTAGCTAGCTAGCTTTAATATCTGGAATTGTGAAAACCACAATTTAAGATGATAGATATGAATACAAATTGTATAGGTCTACCTGGCAGTGGAATGTAATTGGAATGTTTAATGTTAGAGTTTCACTTGAAGGTCTAACCTGCATTTGTGTTAGCGTTAGCTACCGTTCCAGCCTAATGTAATTCATAGAATGATTTCTAAGGTTATGTGCATAAGCAGTCCTGGTGCATGCACGCAGAATCTGTAATTTAGCTCTCATAATTAACAACCAAACACTTTAGGTTCGCTGAAACCATATAATTGTTTTACTTACCAGTAGCTAACGTTGCGTATGGACAGCAGGAATAAACGTATCATCTCCGGTTGGCGCCAGTTTGGAGTTGGTCTTGAAGATGCGCGCGAATAAGTGTTGCTACCCAATGCGCATGTGTGACTATTGATAACGAGGCACGCTTCGCAGAAATCAATTTCTTAAGTTAATTCAACTCATGGAAATGAGTATACAGACGAATTCACCAAGATCGTACATATAACTCAGTATGAATGAGTAATGTCAACATTTTACTCAAAATTAAGTAAGGTTTACTTGAATATATTATTTAAGTCATTGTTAGGGTTTACAGTGCACCTGGACACACAACACCGGGGGTGGAAGCCTGTAACGACTCTAGGATGTAATAAACCAGAACTTCAATGCCGTAAAGTCTGCTGGGACCATCTGGCGTGAAGTTTATGACGGTCAAAGAATGTCTCCAGACGTCATGACTTTGGAAGAAACGCTTGGACTGTCGTAAAGACAAGCACACAAAACAGTGCCATAGTGCCCCCACATGGCGTTATCAGGGCAGGTTAAATCTCTGTCCTTAAACATATTTTTCACACACAACACAACATAGTATAGATTGCTTTTGTCCTCAAAAAGCTTAAAAACATACAGATGTGATTGATACTTTTGCTACATTGTACAGTATACACTGGAACTAGTCTGGGCACTGGAACATACATTATACACTCTTTCCAGAGAGATAATCATGTATTGTTCAGTTTTTGAGTGTTACATTAGTAAATACATCAAGTTAACGTACCTACATTAACAGGGACAACTAGGGTGTAAAAGTAATTGAGGCAATGTCGAGTGCCACCTCTCGGGAAAGAACTGACGACACAGTATTTCGTTGAGTACCCCGTGGGTTTCTTTATTAATTATTTTAAAGTTTTCGTCTCTCGGCTCTGGCTCTCCGGAACGCTTCCTTCTCCGTTCTCAGCCAGCCTCGATTGTCCGCCCGCCTCTCCCTTTTCAAGCCCCGGCTCACTGTCACAGCAATCAGAAACAATTAAACCATTATTCAATTACGGTTCCCCGTGCTACTGATTAACTTGTGACAGCTGTGGCTCCGGGTCCGAGAGCCGCTCAGCTCTCCCTCTCTCTGCAAGCAGAGGCTAACCACGCCCACCCTGCCACATACCCCCACCCAGGGCCGGATTAAGACCCTTATGCCCTAAACACGTGCTTATTTTGCTTATAGGGTTAATCCACCACTGCCCCCACCGCCCGACTTAGGCCGGGGAGCCATCCGGCCGATGACTAACCCCCCCCCCCCCCCCTTTTTTTTTTTTTTTTTTTTTTTACGGCGAGAGAGGAAGTCCGCCACCACCATCTGTGTCCCCGGCCTATGGATCACCTTAAAATTGAACGGCTGTAATGCCAGATACCAACGGGTGATCCGCGCGTTGGCATCTTTCATGCGGTGGAGCCACTGGAGGGGGGCGTGGTCTGACCAGAGGGTGAATGAGCGGCCCAGCAGGTAATACCGGAGGGATCCGACCGCCCACCGGATGGCGAGGCATTCCTTTTCGATGGTGCTGTACCTCGCCTCCCGCTGTGACAGCTTGCGGCTTATGTACAGCACCGGGCGATCGACTCCCTCCACCTGCTGGGTCAACACGGCCCCCAGCCCTCTGTCCGACGCGTCTGTCTGCAGGGTGAACGGGAGAGAAAAGTTAGGTGTGAATAACAGCGGCTCCCCACACAGGGCTTCTTTCACTCGCTCAAACGCCCTCCGGCACGGCTCCGTCCGGAGCGGAGAAAGCCGATTTTTCCTTAGACTCTGGCGACAAGGGAATCTGCCAGTAGCCCTTAGTCAAATCCAGTGTCGAGAAAAAACGAGCCGTGCCCAGCCGCTCCAAGAGTTCGTCGACCCTCGGCATTGGATAGGCATCAAACTGTGAAACCTCATTCACCTTTCTGTAATCCACGCAGAACCGGATAGCCCCGTCTGGTTTCCCTACCAGGACAATGGGGCTACTCCAGGCACTGTGTGACTCCTCTATTACGCCCATCTCCAGCATGGCCTTTATTTCTGCCTGCACCAATTTTTTTTTGTGTTCTGGCAGCCGATAAGGACGGGAACGTACCGTCACTCCCGGGGGGGTTTCAATGTGGTGGTGTATGAGATTCGTGCGTCCGGGTAGGGGAGAAAACACATCCACAAACTGCTTTTGCAATAGAGCAAGGTCTGCCTGCTGGTTTGGCGAGAGATGGCTGTCCGAAAGGGGCGGGGTCTGATTGGGTGAATTTGGTACCTCCGGCCCCAGCTCATCTTTCTCCTTATCTACCGTCACCAGCGAGACAGCCACCACCTCTTTCCAGGCTTTTAATAGATTTAGATGGTAGATTTGTTTAGCTCCTTCTCTATCCGACCGCACCACCTCGTAGTCTACCTCCCCAATTCGCCGTGTGACCACAAAGGGCTCTTGCCACTTGGCGAGTCATTTTGTGCTGGATGTGGGAAGTAATACAAGTACTTTATCTCCCGGTGAGAATTGTCTGAGTTTTGTCCCTTTATTATAGTGCGCTTGCTGCCGTTCCTGGGCCTTGAGCAAATTCTCCCGTGATACCTTACCCAGTGTATGGAGTTTTGCTCGCAGGTCCATGACGTACTGTATCTCATTTTTACTGGGGCTTGGACCTTCCTCCCAGTTTTCTTTAATTAGGTCCAAAACTCCCCTGGGTTTTCTACCGAATATTAATTCAAAGGGAGAAAATCCCGTGGAGGCCTGGGGGACCTCCCGCACTGCAAATAATAAAGGGACTAACCATTGATCCCAATTTCGACTATCATCGTGAACGAACTTCCGAATCATCGACTTCAAAGTCCTATTAAATCGCTCAATGAGCCCATCCGTTTGGGGGTGGTATACGCTGGTTTTAATAGACTGAATGCCCAATAACGCGTACAGTTCGTTTAATGTTCGTGACATAAATGATGTGCCCTGGTCCGTCAGAATCTCTTTCGGGATTCCGACGCGGGAGATTATTTGAAACAGTGCCTGCGCAACACTCTTAGCTGAGATATTGCGCAATGGAACTGCTTCGGGATACCGGGTCGCATAATCCACCAGAACTAGTACGAATCGGTATCCCTGAGTGCTCCGTTCAAATGGCCCGATGAGGTCCATAGCCACTCTATCAAATGGGGCCTCTATTAATGGAAGTGGCTGCAACGGCGCTTTTGGGGTGGCCGGGGAATTCACTAATTGACATTCCGGGCAGGCCGCACACCACCGACGTACGTCGGCCCAGATGCCCGGCCAATAAAATCGGGCCATTATACGGTTGAGTGTTTTTTCATATCCCAAGTGCCCCGCCATGGGGTTATAATGAGCCGCCTGGAAAACCATTTCCCGGCGGCTTTTAGGTACCAACAACTGGGTATTTTCTTCTCCTGTTTGAGCGTCCCGACACACTCGATATAACCTATCTCTAATAACAGAGAAATACGGGTGAGAGAGAGCCGTCTCCGGACGCACTTGCTGACCATCAATGCGCATTACTTGTTCGTAAGCAAAGCGTAAGGTGTCATCCCGAGACTGTTCGAGTGGGAAATCCTCCGTGGGGTGAAAAACCGGAACCAGGGGAGTCTCCCCTCGAGGCTCCCCCGGCTCCGCCCCCCCCTCGACCGTGTCGGTTGACCCTGCGTCCTCGCCATCAACAGCACACACCTCCCCGGGCCCTACCTGTCGGGATCGCACCTCCCACAGCTTCCCTGACACTTTACGAAACCCCGCCCAATCAATGCCCAAAATCAGGGGGTGCGACAGCCGGGAGCTAACCGCAGCTTTGACGATATAAATTCTCTGTTGATATTTAATTTGTACAGGCACTACCGGATATTTGTGCACATCACCATGCACGCATTTAATCGATACCCAGGGTGCTTTCACCAATGCCTCTGGCCGAACCAGGCTTTGTCGAATCATGGACTGCATCGCCCCTGAATCTAACAACGCCCGGTGTTCACTCCCTTGCACCCTTACCGGGATGCAGTACGCTCCCTCTGGATCGTGAGCAGGAGCTGGCGGACCGACAACCCGGACCACCTGACCCATCTCCATAAGTGGACAATCGCGGCGCAGGTGGCCGAGCTGCCCGCATCGCCAACAACCCGGTCCGACCGTCTGAGGAGCCCTATGTGGGTCGGACCCTCCTGCCACCGAGCCTGGGCCTGGAGAGGGAGAGAAAAAATAGGGGGGGTTAATTCGGGGACAGGTTGTAGCAGGGTCGCGGGAAAGGGAGGAAGGGACCGTGCGAGGCGGGGGCCTCCTCCTAGAAGCCTGTTCCAGCGGCTTTTGCGGCGGGCTGCTGGGTAACACGGCCAGATGGTCTTCGGCCAGTATAACTGCCAGCTCCAGGTTAGTGGGTCGGTGGCAGCGCACCCAGTTGGTGGTCGTCTCTGGCAGCCCGCCCACAAATTTCTCCAGCACGACCTGCTCCACCACCCCCGCGGTGGACCGGATTTCTGGCTGCAGCCATCGTCGGGCCATGTCAGTGAGCCGCTGTGCGAATGCAAAGGGCCAGTCCCCCGGAACCAGGGCGGCTTCCCGGAACCGGCGCCTTTGGTCTTCTGGGCTATAGCCCAGACGATCCAGGATTGCCTTCCTGACGGTGTTGTAGTCTGCCCGGGCTGCGGCCGGCAGCCCATGTGCCGCCTGCTGGGCTTCCCCCGTTAAAAGAGGCAGGAGGCGGACTACCCACTCCTCGCTGGGCCACTGACACGCCTCCGCGGCCACCTCGAAGCTGTCCAGGAAGGCCTGGGCGTCATCATCGGCCGTCATCTTGGGCAGCTGGATTTTGATGGGGGCTCGGACGTGTGAATCCCAGGACCCTGCCCGACTGCCGACGGCTAGCTGTCGCAGCGTCTCCGTCTGGAGGGAAGCTTGCTGCCGCAGAGCCTCCATCTGCTCTTGATGCACCGCCGCCTGCCGCTCCTGCATCTGTGTCATTGCTTCCAGCATGCGTGCGAGCGCTACTACTGGCTGCCCCGCTTCTGTTCTCTCTGGGCTGGTGTCCATTATTTTATTTTTATTTATTTATTTTTTTAATCTGTGTCTGTCTCTCCAAACTTTCCCCCCCGTACGGGCCACCACTGTGGCAATGTCGAGTGCCACCTCTCGGGAAAGAACTGACGACACAGTATTTCGTTGAGTACCCCGTGGGTTTCTTTATTAATTATTTTAAAGTTTTCGTCTCTCGGCTCTGGCTCTCCGGAATGCTTCCTTCTCCGTTCTCAGCCAGCCTCGATTGTCCGCCCGCCTCTCCCTTTTCAAGCCCCGGCTCACTGTCACAGCAATCAGAAACAATTAAACCATTATTCAATTACGGTTCCCCGTGCTACTGATTAACTTGTGACAGCTGTGGCTCCGGGTCCGAGAGCCGCTCAGCTCTCCCTCTCTCTGCAAGCAGAGGCTAACCACGCCCACCCTGCCACAGTAATATTCTCAACAGGAATTCTGGGACCTTTGTGGCATTAATATCAATCACATCTGAAAAACTATATAGAGATGGAGATTTTCATGGCAACACAAACTTAGACCTATTCATGTTTGATATCATTTTGATGGTCTCGTGTGAGTGGTGCAATGGTCTACATGTCCTAAATGTGCAACATGAATGGAATGTATATTTCATAAACACAGGCGTAAGCTGCCGTTGTGAAATGGCCCTTACAGAAAACCATTCTGTGAAACCCCCTAGAAAAGTGCTGACCAGTTTATGGTTTTACGACCGTCTGCAGCCAGATCAAACCCAGAATTTGAGCATTTAAGGAAAGGGAACAAAGCCATTGGGGAAGCTGTAATCCAGACTTTCCCACACATCTAACCTCAGGTCACTGTGTGTAGCGATTGCCAGGTATGACTAAGTATTTTTCTTCTGTACTGTATTTGAATTTGGACTGTTCAATCTGTAACTGTGTATTGATAATTTAAGTAAGTAACCTACCTGGTAATAAATTAGTTAAACTTGATTTGTGTGGTTTCTCTGAAAATTGACGTACTATCTCTGTTCACCGGTAATGGGTTGATTAATTTCCTCAGTCATGGTTATCCCCTCAGCTGGTCTAGGGAGGTTGACTATTTAAGCTTAATGTATCACGGAGTATTGCACCTGTAGAACTATGTCTTAAAGTAGATCACCTCCGCCTGGCGGTTATACATGTTGAGAACGGTGGTTGCCAATATTCCTTTCGTCGGTCCCTGAGTCTTAACCATAGAGTATACCGCACAAAGTGGCTTCTTCCGCAACCTCTGAGATAACCGCAGATATCTAGTCAGCTGTGAGTCGTGTACATTAAGGGCCCAATGTAAAGCGCGGTGTTAACAGACAGATCCAGTTCAGAGAACCGTCTTAAAAGTATGAGAGTCCTTTAACAAATCAAGTGGAAATTGTACATACTAAATTATAATATTAAATGGAGTCAGATAAACGAGTACAGAATCAGCGTTGGTGGCTGATGATTTACTGTAATACACCCAGGCTGTTCTTTGGATAAACTGGGGTCAAGGTAGACCAGACTTAAAGCGGAAGGTAACGTGGTACGAGTACCTTTGATTTGTGGTCCCTTATTAGCTAATCCCGTGAATCTAAAGAGCAGTCTAACCCGGTTGCAAGAATATGAATATTTCTTTATGAACTTTAATAATTTTCCCTTTTCCCACAGCAATAGCTAAATAAATCACGCTTAAACCTTCGCTCCGAGCTATTCCCTCATTGGTCTAGCAGCGCGGAGATTTACAAATTGGTGACCCCGACGTGATTCCAGTTGCTGTTTGCGAAGTTCCAGTGGAAGGTCCGGCCGACGTGTGAGAGTTCTGCTTACCACGGGTGGTCGACTACTTTTCTAACGAAACTTCCTGTCCTGCTATATGAGGTTTGGCTTTCCGGCTGTCCTGTTCTGCTTCCAGCTGTTGTGGTAAGTACCACGGTGTTTTCTACTCTAGTGTTCAGGGAAAGTTTAAGATCTACCCCATATAGACACATTTTTAGAACGGGTCGACATACCCAATTGTGAGTCCGGAAACCGTAGAACTCCGGAGAGGTTTGAGCTTTTAGAGTGACACCATGTCTAGTGAGGGACAGAGAACAGAGAAAGTGGACCAGGAGGTATTGGAAAGATTTGCCATATATTATAAGGACCTTTTGGTTCAGGTGCATGACAGAGGAGTGGGCTTAACCTGGAATAATGCCCAAATCCTCCATTGGTATGAGACGGAGGGCCGTAGCCTCCAAACTAAGTCCCGGTACCGGAAACTTCCAGCTGCGATTATTTATCTACTGCACCGAAATGATCAAGTAGCTCTAAATGAGAATGCGCGTGTTGTGACTAATACTCGGGAACTAGAGAAATTACGCTCTGATGAATTGCGAAAGCTGCGGGCAGAGGTGGAAGCGTTCGCATTTGAGGGGGAGATGGCTTCGGCAGCCATGAGAAGGCAGACAAGCCTTTTATTATCGCCCGAGCGAGCCGGGAGAGCCTTGGCAGCGTAGCCCCGTGATAACGCGCCGTAAAACGGGCACCAGTATCCGTAAACCGGTGAAAGTGGCTGTATTAAAAACAGTAACTAATCCCGATGACGTTGTTACGGTCATTAGTCGTCCCCTAACATGTGAGGAATGTGCTAGACATAAGGAGGTCGTAGGTATAATGCCTAGAAGAGGCCCGTTCCAGCCATATTGGGATAACCTAATGTTGCAAGCCTCCGTGTATAATTTAGAACTTCGGGACGTATGGCAAATTACACTCCTGACAATTCCCGAGGAGTTGAGGTCTAAATTACCAGATGATTCGCGATCGGGGGCGATTATGATTAAGTTGGAGGAGGAAGAGAGTGACACTGAAGTGTTAGACCGGCTTAAGGAAGCCTTATTACAGTTAAGAGGCCCGACGCATGCGGCATGGCATAAGATTTTAGATATTAAACAGTCGTCTAAAGAGGCCTTTGAAGTGTATGCCGAGCATATGTGGATATCGTTCAAAGAGCACTCAGGAGTAGAGGAGGCGGACAGAGATCAGGAAGTGCTACTGCAGCTCCTGAAGAACAATGCAGGCCCCCATATACAACAGGCATTTAGAACATTTTAGAACATTTATTATATTTAGTTGGTGTTTGTGTTCTTTTCCATAATTGATAATTGAATTAAATCCTATTTATTTTGTTTTTTTATATGTAAGAAAGCCAATTATATTTTATTTTATATAAAAAAAAAAATTAGATTCTGTGATTATATTATCACACACCATTTATTTTTTTCGCATGTTAATATAAAGAATAGAATGATAACATGTTCAAATATTTTTTATAAGCCAATGGAGCCGACCCACCAGAGAATACCTACAGGTCATTGGTGGAATGGGCTTCCAAAATAGAAAATAGGCTAAAAAAGCAAAATAAGCCTTGTTCTGTTTCTGCAACTCAATGGGTAGCCGAAGGGAAAGGGGCGACAGAATCGCAGCTTGTGTGTCAATACTGCAAAAAGCCTAAGCACAGCATAGAGAACTGTTTTAGGCTACAAGAAAAATTGGGCGTTTCGCGTCAGGTATCCCAAAATGATAAATGGATAATTCAGGAACTGCGAAAATTAATTAAGCTGAATAACCCAACGGCCAGTGAGCCGGACCTAGCTGAGCAAAAACAGCCCAAAACAACTAACCCCTACAGCGCGCTTCAAGCAAGTTTGGCAGCGTTAGCTGGCAATTATGAGGATTCGCAATAGGGGTGCGTGGCCTCCATCGCAGTCGGGAGCATCATTTCCAGTGGGAACCGGATTAAAATACGTGCTAATCTTGGAGGCCGATTAGTTAATGTCTTAATCGATACCGGTGCTGCATGTTCCTGCACAGATGTGTTATTACCGCTCACTAACAAAACTATTCAAATAAAGGGCATTGGCGATACGCTTATGGTTGCTACTAAAACACAACCCGTTAGACTCGATCTGGGAGCAGTAGTGTTAGATGAGCCCTGGTGGTATCTGCCAAACAATGGTGAAGGGACTGTGATGGGCATGGATATAATGCAGAAGCACGGCTTTGTAATTCACTGTCTTGAAAAACAAATCGAGCTGAAAACAGAATGGGCTTCAAAACAACGCCCATCAGTCCGAAACAAAGCCCGCATTATGTCCATATCCGCTGCAGATCCCGTTCAGCAACTGATTAATAAACACAGCGATGTTTGGGCTAATCATGAGCATGATTGCGGCCTTGTGGATTTTGAAATCGGCATTGAGGGGGATCCACCTCCCCCCCAGAAACAGTACCGCATTAAGCCAGAGGCGGAGGCCGCTGTGCATGAAATAGTCAAACAGCTTGAGATGAGGGGTATTGTTCGGCGATGTAGTTCAACCGATAACTCTCCGTGTCTACCAGTACCTAAGCCAAATGGCAAGTGGCGTCTTTGTATTGATTATCAGCGTCTTAATCAAGTCTTGCCCCGGGCCACATCTATTGTAGCAAACCCGTCTACTATCATGTCTCAGATTCCAACGGATGCATGTTGGTTTACTGTTCTGGATATCAAAAATGGCTTTTGGTCCCTTAAAGTTAAACGAAAAGACCAATGGAAACTGGCATTTACTGTTAATCATATCCAGTATACCTGGGAAAGAATGCCACAGGGATTTCATAATAGCCCAGCGATTTTTCATAGAGCAGTAGCTGACGTTTTGGGACAGCTACTGAAGACAGGTGATGTCATACATTATGTAGATGATATCCTAGTGGCCTCGGGAGAATCACGTGATGAACACCTACAGCTAGTTGACACGGTGTTGCAGACGTTGGGGGAGGCTGGGTTTAAGCTAAACAAAGACAAGGCGCAAATCGCGCAAGAGGAAGTCCACTACCTAGGGTATACGCTTACACAAAGTTACCGTGCTCTGACCGAAGATAGGCGTAAATGCATTGCCGAACTGTCCCGACCTCATACTTTAAATGCTTTACAGAAAGTGTTAGGAACAGCAAATTATCTTTGGGATTTCATTCCTGACTTTGCTAGCACTACGGCACTGCTGTACGATCTTTTGAAAGGCAAATCCAAACCCTCCGACGTTCTTGAATAGACCGAGGAGCACGAAGCGGCGTTCACGAGTTTAAAACAGCGTTTGTGTTCGGCGCCGGCTTTTGGTTTGCCCAATCCATCTAAACCATTCCACATCCAAGTGGACGTGAATGAGAATACACTCAGCGGTGTATTAGCTCAGGAGCATGGAGGTTTATTGCGTCCGATTGCCTACTATAGCCGTAAAAAATCTCCGGTTGAGCAGGGATTTGACCCATGTACCCAGCACGTCCTTGTGGTTCATTGGATGTTAACAACAACAGAGCCACTTGTGGGTTTCCAACCTGTTGTTGTGCACACAATGCACACGCCAGTTCGAATGCTGCTGCAGGGCCAAATCAAAGGCGTATCCTCTCATAGGCTAGCGCGGTGGCTTACGGATATCCAGGCACGGGAAATTACCACAGAGAATAACAGAATCCTACCCCATCTGCTTGGGGATGTAGAAGGCCAGCCGCACATTTGCGAACCTAGACCAGAGGTACAAAGCCCGGTTAGTGATAGAGAATTACCGGGTCAGACCCAAGCCTATATTGATGGCTCAAGGTTTTGGAAGGAGGGTAGGTTCTATACTGGATGTGCGGTCTGGGTCCCTCAAGATAGCTTAGAAGGTAGCCAAGAGCTGTTGTTTAAATTGTCACCCGGGATGTCAGCACAAGAAGCTGAGCTTGTCGCGTTGCTAGAAGCTATTACGGCCCACCCTGAATCGCTATGTGTGTACACTGATAGCCGATATGCGTTCGGGGTGGTACACGACTTCATGGCTCAATGGCAACTGCGGAAGTTTCTCACAGCCGCCGGGGCGCCGGTAAAACATTTTAATATAATTATGGCAATATGGCAGACAATACAGGATCGCAAAGCCCCCCTTTCTGTTGTTAAAGTGCGCGCACACATCACTAAAGACCCGGATGTGCACGAATGGAATAACCATGTGGCTGATCACCTAGCCAAGTTAGCTGCAACATGTGGTGACGAATGGCAACAGGGCGCCCAATCCGATCTCACTGTGAGCGCAATTCAGATTACTCCCATTGACCTTAAGCAGTATCAGCAAGAGCTGTGGAAGGAGGGGGGTGAACTCGCACTACACTTAAAGCAGGACCAGCTGGTGACCGTCGTGGAGGGCATAGTTTTGCGAGAAGGGAAATATGTCGTTCCCGAGGGTCTTAGAAGGCCAGTCATCAAAATGTATCATGAGTATGCACATGTATCAGCTGACAAAACCCTACAGTTAATAAAGCGCCACTTCTGGTGGCCGCAGATGGCTTCGGATATCGAACAATGGTATAATGCATGTTTGGTGTGCGCCGCGGTCAACCAGGGTAGGCCCGGCCGCATGAACCTGCGGCGGCCGGACCCTCCGAAAGGGCCGTGGGAGTCCCTCCAAATGGATTTCATTGGTCCGCTTCCCAGTGCCAAGGGGGGGGTATCGCTATTGCCTCGTGATAATTGACAAATTTTCGAAATGGGTTGAAGCAATTCCCATGCGCAATAACACCGCGAATACTGTGGCATGAGTGCTGGCGAACCAGATAATCCCCCTCTGGGGAGCACCAATGCAAATCGAATCTGATCAGGGGACTCATTTCACAGGTCAGGTTACCAAAGATGTGTGTAAAATGTTAAACATCAAGCAAAAATTTCATGTTCCGTACAGGCCGCAGAGCTCTGGAATGGTTGAGCGGATGAACCGCACAATTAAAGAGGGGATTGCTAAACAAATGGCACAGCACCAGAACAGGTGGCCTGAGGCTTTGCACACTGTTTTGACTATCCTGCGGGCTACCCCCTCCAAAGCTACGGGCATTAGCCCATATGAGTTTATGACTGGGAGGGTGATGAAATTGCCAATTGACCCAGAGATATCCCCCGCAGATCTGGGGCCGCTGGTGGCGGCAAAACAGCAGGTGGTGCTGGAACAGTTGCAGGAGCGGCTCAAGGTGCTTCATGCTCAGGCTGCACTGAAGCAGCAGCAGGCTGACCAGCGTAATGAAGCACAGTTCAATCCCACCTCTGAGACTAAATTTGCAGAGGGTGACATGATCATGCTGCGTGTGTTTGTAAAGCAGGACACCTTTGCCCCCCGGTGGCACGGGCCCTATGAGGTGAAAGCGGTCTGTAACAGCTGCATAGCCGTGACCATACGGGGGAAACTACGGGGTGGTACACACATGTCCAAAAAAAAAATTGTTCAAAGGTACAGGATTTTACTGTTTTTTTTTATTTTATATCTTTTTCCAGGCAGGCCGCAGCAATTCCATGGATGCCGGATGCCAGGAGGGTGTCCGGGGATTCATGTGTAAAGCTTGGGCAGCGGATTTTATTGAGTCACAACCTGAAGTGTGGGAGATGGGTATGGCGATATTTTAAGGGGCCATCCACACCTCATATCACCATACTGCCAAGGGAGTCAGTCACATGGCCTCCCGGGATAGCGCCGGAGCAAAATTGCACCACCAAAATTAGCTGCAAGTCAGGTTCCACTCATCTCCCATCCAGGACGGTAACTGGCCACACATTTCTACACCCTATTAAGTTCACACAACCCAACACCACTGCCTGGTATCAACTCAAGAGTGACACAGGTTCCGGCATGGGCGGCTTAAACATTTTGCACCACCAGGACAACAATGGCCTAGACCTTAAAAAGTGCTACCGCACCAAGGACCTAGAACCAAGTATTTACAGATGCACACACACAGGTCCACATAACCATACGCATATAGGATACACCGAATTAATTTTTAACCTGACTTCTCCCATCAGCGACAACAGTGGACCTAAGGCTTTTGTTTGGACCGGCCGGAGGGAAGGGACGTACTGCGTGGGGCGCTGTGAGGGTAGCTCAGAGACTTTTACCAACCCTCAGAACTGTACCTGGACGTTGCATCACTGTTTCAACCTGACCACCTGCGGTTATCGCAAGCCCACGCAGTGTCCTAAAATCTACCCCCTTCCTCCTGGTGGTCTGATTAAAGGAAATATTAATAAAACTCTGTTGCATGACATAAATCTTGTCATGGCACATGTGAGTTACAACATTTCAAACATACTGTCAGCATATGTAACACACTGTGATGTAGATGATGAAACGTATGTATGGTTACAGGCACGGCTTCTGATTACAAAGGCAGACTTGCCGTTCAAATTCCACCCGTACGTTCAAAACGGGACCTGTTTGGAGACATTACCGGTCTTTTTGGCTCAGGTAACTCCATTTCTAACACCTACCAAATAACAAAACAATCTCAGTATTCTGCATGGTTGGCAAATCAAGTGGCCACTGGTTTCCAACATCTCACCAATAGTAACGAAAACATTATTAAGGCAATTAGGTCTGAAGCGCAGGCGCTTCTCACCATCAGCCATTCACTATTCAATCAGACCCGTACCATCGAGCGTGAACGTATGCACAGGATTTATTTACTGCTGCCAGACAGGAAATCTTAGACCTTCGTCTGCGCAAAACTCCTAGGCATGTATTAAATGACCTCATTGAGACCTTAGACTTGCATAGGTGGATTGCATCCGAGAAGATGAAAGACATTCATTATTCTGAATTATTAACCACTTTTATGATGTTTACTGGAACTGAGTGTGCCGGATGTATTGGGTTCTTTGTTTCCTTTCCTTTGATACACCCAGACCAAGTGTATCCAAATTCCACTACCATACGCTCTATTGGCGTAGTAGTGAAGAATCCGGTCCTTAAATTAGATCATTTAACAGGGTACATTACCATGAAGGGCACTGAAACCATATTCACCACTCGTACGTGTTGTCATGAGACCTCTAGCTATATCATTTGTACATGTAATACCCTACAATCTTTTTCTCACAATGACACCAAGCTTATTAGTGTTCAGTCCTTACACGGTCACGCAGATGCAATCCAGGTCTCCCACACGCAATGGTGCGTCATCAGTGAGATGAACTCCTTCACATATGGAGGTCTGACCTGCCCAGCCAGCCACACTTTCTGTCTGGAAGTGACGAAAGACTTTGCAATGGGTCAGATCAACATCTTGGGGAGAGTTCCACTGGAGGTGGACGTTTCACCGTGGTGGGAGGACACATTCTACGAGCAGGGAACGCGGGCCCTGACTGACCTAATGGACTTGGTGCAACAGGTGATCCGAGAAACAAATTACCACATTGACCAGGCACAGATGGAGGTGAATCTGGCCAAACGAACAGCAGAGATCCTGACCAGGACGCCTACACTTGGTGGGACTGGGTGTTCCGAGGGTGCGTCATCACCAGCGCCCTCATCTTTACCTTCACTCTAATCCAGTGCTGTTATTTCAGACACCTTATTCGTTCCCTACACACCTCCACCCACGCTGCACTGGTTCCCAGCCCGCTCCAGCTATCCCCGAGGCCGGCTACAGGACTATAGGCATCAGCAGGGTTCACCCAGCCAGGGTGGAACCCAGTGACCCCTTGGGACTGTGTTCTTTTTGTCCCACGGCGCCAGAGGGGGGAGCTGTAAGACTGGAATTGTGATCCCAGGGCACCTGGACACACAACACCGGGGGTGGAAGCCTGTAACGACTCTAGGATGTAATAAACCAGAACTTCAATGCCGTAAAGTCTGCTGGGACCATCTGGCGTGAAGTTTATGACGGTCAAAGAATGTCTCCAGACGTCATGACTTTGGAAGAAACGCTTGGACTGTCGTAAAGACAAGCACACAAAACAGTGCCATAGTGCCCCCACATGGCGTTATCAGGGCAGGTTAAATCTCTGTCCTTAAACATATTTTTCACACACAACACAACATAGTATAGATTGCTTTTGTCCTCAAAAAGCTTAAAAACATACAGATGTGATTGATACTTTTGCTACATTGTACAGTATACACTGGAACTAGTCTGGGCACTGGAACATACATTATACACTCTTTCCAGAGAGATAATCATGTATTGTTCAGTTTTTGAGTGTCACATTAGTAAATACATCAAGTTACAGTTTTTTTCAATTGTGTACACACTAAAATCAAAATTTGCACACAATAAACAAATCTTACACACAAGAAGCAAAACACCTGTCCAGAGTTGCACAACAATAAGCACAGACTCTGCTTCACACTTTTTGCAAAACATTACACACAGTGATTTGCACACTTCTACAAATTTCTACACACATTTTCACACCTTAGACACAGATAAGGATTGTGAGGCTACTTCCTCCTCATTACAAAGCACTGGCTTGCCAATGACTACACTAATGAACACATTGGATAACCACATCCACCAGGTGTGGAAACACAAATGTGCTTAATTGAAAACACAGCAGTCAGGTATATAAGTGCTAGCAGGTGAGTTCACCTGTTCTCAACAAAAATGGAAGGAGTCAGAGGAAGAAGAGTGAGAATGAGAGTAGGACATCAAGGAGTAGAAGAAGGAGGTAGAGGAAGAGGTAGAGGTAGACTTGGACCTGAAGAAGCAATAGAACCTGAACAAAGAAGAAGAGGACCAAATTTAACCCAAGAAATCCGTGCAACACTTGTTGACCACGTTATCAACCATGGACTGACACTGAGGGAAGCTGGACAAAGAGTTCAGCCAAATCTCAGCAGAAATACAGTAGCGTCAGTAATTCGAACATTTCGTCGTGAAAACAGGTCAACTAACTACACAGTACATTGAAACTGCAGCTAACTGTACTTGTCATCACTTTTGGTATCATTTCCTGTGACATTTGACAGCAGACTGCATGTGTTTTTGTCTATATAGGATTGAGGGTCGAGGACACCAAGGTGGAAGGGGCCCCATATTCACTCGGGCACAAGAAACAGCCATTGTAAACATGGTTTTGGCCAACAATTCTATCAGGCTGAGAGAAATCCAAGCCAATGTCATCAATGATAACCATATTTTCAATAACATCCATCGAGTCTCTCTGACTACTATAGGTCGAATCCTCAAAAAAAATCAAATTAACATGAAACAACTGTATCGAGTACCATTTGACAGAAATTCAGAGAGAGTGAAACTTCTGCGTCATGCGTATGTGGAGGTATGTAATTGTTCACTTTACTATGGTGTGGCATTGTGCACTGCACACATCCATTTTACATGTAAAATGACTGTGCAATAGACCTATACTGAACAGCATGCTATTGTATCTTACTGTGTTGCAGAGAGTCTTGCAAATGGATGCTGAAGAAGTCCGACATGAATTTATATATGTTGATGAGGCTGGATTTAACCTCGCAAAAACTAGAAGGAGAGGGAGAAATGTAATTGGACACAGGGCAATTACCAATGTACCAGGGCAACGAGAGGGTAACATCACCCTTTGCGCTGCCATTACCCAAAATGGAGTCCTCCACCGCCATGCAACTCTGGGTCCCTATAACACTGATCTAATACTTGCATTTCTTGACAGATTACACAACATCATCACAGCATTACAAGTGGACCAGACACAGTACATTGTTGTTTGGGACAATGTATCTTTCCACCGCTCTGCTGCAGTCCAACATTGGTTCCAACAGCACCCTCCATTTGCAGTCCTATACCTTCCACCATACTCCCCCTTCCTTAACCCAATAGAGGAGTTTTTTTCTGCATGGCGGTGGAAGGTATATGACCTTCGGCCCTACAACCGTATGCCCCTCATTCAGGCCATGGAGCAGGCCTGCGATGGTATAGAAGCAGCTTCTGTGCAGGGGTGGATTCGTCACACAAGGCGCTTCTTCCAACGGTGCCTTGCCAATGACGACATCGCCTGTGACGTGGACGAAATCTTATGGCCTGATCCAGCCAGACGGAGAGATTAGTTACAGTATTGTTTTTCTTGTGTTTTTAGTTTTTCTTCAGAGTTACTGTAACAATTTTTTTCTACACATGAGAAAACTATTTTGTTCTGATTGTCCTTGTTGATATGTTACTATACTGTAACTGAGTCCATGGTCAAAAATAAATATTTTCAGTCTGCAGCACCAGTGTTGTGTAGTGCTTGGTAAGTTTATAGTATTTGTGTATTTTCTCTTGATACCTCAATGTAATCATGAAGAATGTATTGGGTTTGTCAATATATTTTTGTCTAAATTATCCCATAGCCATGCTCTCAAACAATATTTCTGAAAAGAATCCATCACTCTACTGAAGGGTTTCTACAAATGCGTTTTGAATTTATTATGGTAGTGTGTAATGGATCGAAACAGTGTACAATCACTGAAAGATGTGTTTGTGACATGAGAACAAAATACGATTTTGATCAATTTGTTTATGGTTTTGACTGATATGTTTCATTTTGCAAACAAACAAGGGTGTTCTGAAAATTGGGTGTGGTGTCTGGTTAATTGTGTGAGGTGTTAGAAAAAAGGAGCCCTGTTTTCAAAATTGTGTGGAAACAATTGAAAAAAACTGTAACGTACCTACATTAAAACGGACAACTAGGGTGTAAAAGTAATATTCTCAACAGGAATTCTGGGACCTTTGTGGCATTAATATCAATCACATCTGAAAAACTATATAGAGATGGAGATTTTCATGGCAACACAAACTTAGACCTATTCATGTTTGATATCATTTTGATGGTCTCGGTGTGAGTGGTGCAATGGTCTACATGTCCTAAATGTGCAACATGAATGGAATGTATATTTCATAAACACAGGCGTAAGCTGCCGTTGTGAAATGGCCCTTACAGAAAACCATTCTGTGAAACCCCCTAGAAAAGTGCTGACCAGTTTATGGTTTTACGACCGTCTGCAGCCAGATCAAACCCAGAATTTGAGCATTTAAGGAAAGGGAACAAAGCCATTGGGGAAGCTGTAATCTAGACTTTCCCACACATCTAACCTCAGGTCACTGTGTGTAGCGATTGCCAGGTATGACTAAGTATTTTTCTTCTGTACTGTATTTGAATTTGGACTGTTCAATCTGTAACTGTGTATTGATCATTTAAGTAAGTAACCTACCTGGTAATAAATTAGTTAAACTTGATTTGTGTGGTTTCTCTGAAAATTGACGTACTGTCTCTGTTCACCGGTAATGGGTTGATTAATTTCCTCAGTCATGGTTATCCCCTCAGCTGGTCTAGGGAGGTTGACTATTTAAGCTTAATGTATCACGGAGTATTGCACCTGTAGAACTATGTCTTAAAGTAGATCACCTCCGCCTGGCGGTTATACATGTTGAGAACGGTGGTTGCCAATATTCCTTTCGTCGGTCCCTGAGTCTTAACCATAGAGTATACCGCACAAAGTGGCTTCTTCCGCAACCTCTGAGATAACCGCAGATATCTAGTCAGCTGTGAGTCGTGTACATTAAGGGCCCAATGTAAAGCGCGGTGTTAACAGACAGATCCAGTTCAGAGAACCGTCTTAAAAGTATGAGAGTCCTTTAACAAATCAAGTTGAAATTGTACATACTAAATTATAATATTAAATGGAGTCAGATAAACGAGTACAGAATCAGCGTTGGTGGCTGATGATTTACTGTAATACACCCAGGCTGTTCTTTGGATAAACTGGGGTCAAGGTAGACCAGACTTAAAGCGGAAGGTAACGTGGTACGAGTACCTTTGATTTGTGGTCCCTTATTAGCTAATCCCGTGAATCTAAAGAGCAGTCTAACCCGGTTGCAAGAATATTAATATTTCTTTATGAACTTTAATAATTTTCCCTTTTCCCACAGCAATAGCGAAATAAATCACGCTTAAACCTTCGCTCCGAGCTATTCCCTCATTGGTCTAGCAGCGCGGAGATTTACAGTGCCATAAATTGCAAATGGATGATCAAGTGAACACAGAATAACAAGATATTACCATATCAAACCATGCGGAAAGTAGTGATGGGCAGTTCGGCTCTTTTTTTTTGAGTCGGCTCTTTCTGTACCATTCGGTTTGAAGAGTCGGTTCCGAGTCGTAGTCAGAGTTGCAGGTTTTTGGTACTTCCGGTTAATACAGTAGAGCCGTTCGTTTGGTTGATTCTTTCGAACTAGAGCCGCATCTTTTTCTCCCAGCGGCGCCAGCTGGAATTTGAAGCTGTTTCAGACAGCAGCGTCTAGCTGGTGTGGTAGCAAATTAAGTTAGTAAACTATCTTTGATATTTTATTCAGACCTAAATCACCTGATTGATGCGCATTTTTAATAGCCTATGCTCAATGTTTTCTGTTCACTCCCCCTTACTTTTCAAGCTAGTTTGCAATCGCATCCAGTTTACATTTATTTACGACTTTCCCATCTCCGTTATTCTCGCAGAAGTGTAAAATATCGCTGTTGGTCATTGATTGTAATGTTAGATATTACATGTAAGAATAGACATTGAATGGTTAGGCTATATTTGCATAGACTATAGCTATGTTATTAGTATATGCAAATATAAATTAAATTTTTTATCAGATCCTAGAATCCAGTAGCCTACTGAAAATGTGGTGGATGGATGGCTGTATAGGAGAGATAGCCAGCTAAATCCGACAAACAAGCCAGCTCAAGATGCGTGTGTGTACAGGAGCCCGTTTCGTTTATTAGTTTTAAATAGTAGATTTGGTAAAGATTTATTTGGACACTAGAAAGTATGTTTATTTGAACCATTGGGCTATTTATTTAGCCTATTCTATTATACAAAATTGTATTTATCTGTTCACTATTGTGTTGGTCACGAGTTCTAAAATGAAAATGCCACCACTTTTAAATAAGAAGTAGCCTATTTGCTGAACACAATTGCATATTAATTCCGTTTTATACTGCAATTCGGTTGCAGTATAACATGCCACATGTAATAATTTCGTAATAAAAGGTAGTCGTCTCGGACTATCATTAGATACAATGGAGGAAATAAGTATTGGACACGTCAACAATTGTATTATCAAACATATTTCCAATGTAGCTATTCACATGAGATTTTGACCAGACATTGGTATTAACTCAATAAAACTACACAGCTAAAGAAATTGTAACGTTCCAATTCTTAAAGAAAGTTATGTGCAATAAAGTGAAATGACACAGGAAAAATGTATTGAACACGTTAAATTAAATGTGTTAGAAAAGCCATATTTTTTATAAACTCCTCAAAAAAAGTTTGGAAACGTTATTTCGGTCGATTATTCCTCCCCTTTAATAATACCAATTGGTATTGTATTTTATATCGTTGGAAAGCCTGATTAGTCACCTTTACAACGAGGTACAACTTGTAAGGATCATGCATTCGTGGAATGAGCAACACAGCTAACCGTGTGGGTAGCGGCCCAAAAAAATGTGCCAAAATCCCCTGCAATATTCTTCTGTTGGTATTCACTCTCGTTTTGAGCTTCAAGTGCTGGCAGGTGTATGCCAGTGGGATGGAATGGGATGCCATCCCACAGCAGTGTGTGACCAGGCTGGTGACCAGCATGAGGAGGAGGTGCCAAGCTGTTGTGGCTGCGTATGGATCTTCCACACGCTACTGAGGTCCCTGACAGTGTAAAATGAATAAAGTGTAAAAATGGCCAATATGTGTTGTTTTTTCCTTATTACTGTGGGAGAGTGCAATCATCCAGTCCACCAAGCAACTCAAAACGAGAGTGAATACCAACAGAAGAATATTGCAGGGGATTTTGGCACATTTTTTTGGGCCGCTACCCACACGGTTAGCTGTGTTGCTCATTCCACGAATGCACGATCCTTACAAGTTGTACCTCGTTGTAAAGGTGACTAATCAGGCTTTCCAACGATATAAAATACAATACCAATTGGTATTATTAAAGGGGAGGAATAATCGACCGAAATAACGTTTCCGAACTTTTTTTGAGGAGTTTATTTGGTTGCATATCCTTTGCATGCCATGACTTTATGATGTCTGTGACATCAAACATCAAAAGGCTCTTGATATCTTATTTGCTGGTACTCTTACAAGCGATACTATAACAGCTCTGCATTTGAATGGATCTCTATGGGAATTGGGGGGTGAGACTAGATTTAGCTGTAAATTACACTGGAACAGTATAGAACACATAGTTGGCTAAAGGGCTCTAAGTCATCAAGGGTCTGATGTATCAAACAAGCCTTTAACCATCACTCTGCTGCCAGAAATACAGTAGCTATGGATGGATAACTTGAAGGGTTTCTTCTCCTGACTTATTTTTCCATAGAGTTCAATAGGAAAATCTGTCAGGAGAAACAACCCTTAAAGTGATCCTTCCATTCCATTCACACTTTTCAATAGATGGCTGTTTTCAGTGGCAGACAGTGTTGGGGCAGGATTGCAAAATAGCTATATTCGCATATACGCCTTCACATTCAAGGACTCACACCGGAAAACAGACCCATTATTCTTATCGGCAATAGATGGTTGGCCCAAACTAGTTAGTCTTATCTGGTGCCCAATTAAACTGGAATAAAATACGTCACACAGTATGATCTCATCTTCGACACATTTAAATCAAGGATGCACGCACACAGGCAAACCGATACTTGACTCCTTAACTTTCGGGCTAGTTATTTCCTATTTGAAGTGTTCAAATAAACAGGAGGAAAAAACCAAAACAAGCGTATGCACCTCGCAGATGTGTGCCCTCAACTTTAGACACACACACGCAAAGGCAACCAGATGAATACACACTTCTTTGTTTCTGGCTCGACTGAAAAGATAAGAGGTGCTTACCCTTCCTCAACATTCCAAAAAACCAGCCCGTGTTTGCAGTTTGAGATGAAGAAAACATTTCTCTTCTTCTTTACAAATATCAGTATTAAGGTTTATATTATTAAAAAAGAATCTTGCGTATTATAGAGAAAATGTTAACTTGTATTCCATAATGCACCCACACGTAAACTGTAGACTGTGGAAATAAGAGAGTTAATAAATCTGAGAGTTAATACAATCTGAGAGTTAGTATTATTTAACCCATCAGAGCATTGTATTATTATGTATTGAACTACTATGGTCAAACCATGGCCAGGCCGTTTCTAATATAATTAAATCCTAGCATTTCATCAAAACTGCCATATAAATAAAGGTCGTATGTAATGCTTAATTAAAACCAGCAGAGGCCAATGTTGACCATGAAAAACATCTCCCAGGGGGCGGAGGACGACCATAAGGCCCACAGGGGGCAGGGTCACAAGGACACAAGGACAGTTATCTGAACTTTCATGGCTGCTGCTGTTATGTTTTGTTTCTGTCATTAACGTACCCATTTTACGTCTCGTGGGAGTGCATGAAGTTGACAGACTTAGACTGGACCGTGTGAGTAAGAGTGTTTTTAATATACGTATGTTTAGTCGATCAGCCTGGGTATGTATATTCATGCGAATGTTTTTACAATAAATCAAATTATATCAGACTCTGGAATGTAGTGTCTACTTGGGAGAAAGTTTGAATTACGTGTATTGGAATGGTCCTGACCCCTCCCGACAGGGCGCTGAAAGGATTGTTTTATTAAAATACGACAATATGTTGCTCGAAATTACTATCATCCACTTGGTGAAAAGATTACGGGGTTTTGAAATGTTGAACAAATAAAAGTTACGGGAGCGAAACTCTAGCGCGTGTCTACTCCATCATACCCAACCGGAAGCCCCTGGATTTCGTATTTTTAAATTTTATTTATTTATTTTTTACTCTATATTATTTTATAGCATAGTATGCAAGGAGACAAAAACATAACAAACAAAGGGAAAAAAATAATAATAATAATAATAAAAATAAAGAAAATGGTGCAGAATAGTAATAAGATATCAAAGAACGGTACATGAGGAGAATGGATTATATTCAGCTTTATTGGGTTTGTGAGAAGTTAGTGGGATGTGTATGTGTGTGTGTGGGAGAGAGGGAGAGGGGGAAATTAAGTTAAATGGGAAAGAGTGCCAGAATTATTTGCTTACATGTACTGTAGGTGAGGATTAAGAAAGCAGGAGATTGGTGATTGGGTGCCATGTTTGCTCAAAATATTACATTTGGTTATTGGTAACAGCAGTGATTTTTTCCATGGATATGTATTCTGTGAGTAGGTCAGTCCATTGCATAATGCTCAGTTTTTTTTAGTAAGATGGTTGTCATGGCAATGATTAAAGCAATGAGAATGGTTCTGGTGAAATGGTTAGGAATGGTGATTGAGGATGGTTCTGGTGAAATGGTTAGGAATGGTGATTGAGGATGGTTCTGGTGAAATGGTTAGGAATGGTGATTGAGGATGGTTCTGGTGAAATGGTTAGGAATGGTGATTGAGGATGGTTCTGGTGAAATGGTTAGGAATGGTGATTGAGGATGGTTCTGGTGAAATGGTTAGGAATGGTGATTGAGGATGGTTCTGGTGAAATGGTTAGGAATGGTGATTGAGGATGTTCTGGTGAAATGGTTAGGAATAGTGATTGAGGATGGTTCTGGTGAAATGGTTAGGAATGGTGATTGAGGATGGTTCTGGTGAAATGGTTAGGAATAGTGATTGAGGATGGTTCTGGTGAAATGGTTAGGAATGGTGATTGAGGATGGTTCTGGTGAAATGGTTAGGAATGGTGATTGAGGATGGTTCTGGTGAAATGGTTAGGAATAGTGATTGAGGATGGTTCTGGTTAAATGGTTAGGAATGGTGATTGAGGATGGTTCTGGTGAAATGATTAGGAATAGTGATTGAGGATGGTTCTGGTGAAATGGTTAGGAATAGTGATTGAGGATGGTTCTGGTGAAATGGTTAGGAATAGTGATTGAGGATGGTTCTGGTGAAATGGTTAGGAATGGTGATTGAGGATGGTTCTGGTGAAATGGTTAGGAATGGTGATTGAGGATGGTTCTGGTGAAATGGTTAGGAATGGTGATTGAGGATAGGTCGCCTAGTAGGCACAGTGAGGGGGAAGGTGGAACTTGGCAGTCCAGTAGGAGGGATAATTTGTTGGTAATTTCTTGCCAGAAGTGTTGTACAGGTGAACAGTGCCAGGTTGCATGGAGATAATCATCAATGGTGTTTGGTGGGCATAGTGGGCATGCATTAGATGGTGAGAGGCCCATTTGGTGCATTGTTTTGCCTGTGATATGCATTCTATGATTCTATGATATGCATTCTATGTACTTTATATTGAATGAGCTGTAGGTTAGTATTGTTAGTCATGGAGAATGTATTTTTGCAGATTTGGGTCCAAAAATCTGTGTTGGGTGTTAACAATAAATCATTTCCCCATTTTTTTATTGGGAGGGATGTGGTATAGTCTGCATAATTGAAGGTTTGTATAATTTAGAGAGACTTTTCTTAGTTGTTGTGATTTTAAGGATTTCTTCAGTTATGGTTGGGGGTTGTAGATTATTTTGAGTTGCGTTGATTTTTGATGTCATGAGGGATTTTAACTGCAGATATTGGAGAAATGAGTCATGACCTATGCCGTATTTCTGGACTAAATCTTCAAATGGGATAAACCTGAAGTTATGGATGACGTGCTGAAATTGAGTAATGCCTTTTTGTTTCCAAATTTAGTGGGTTTTTATTGTGCAGGAAGTGAGGGTCGTTCCATAGTGGAGTATATTTACAGGGTGCCAGTGTTGAATTTGTGATTTTTTGGGCTTTCCACCAAACTGTCAGAGCGGTTGAAATGGTGTTGGCCTTGACGCAGCTGTGGCATTTGATGGTGAAATTAATGGCAGGTCTGATATAGAGATCTCTCTGCATTGTGCCTGTTCAATTTCGATTCAGGGGTTGCATTGTTCAGTTGGGTGGCGAGAAAATAATTACCAAAATTAGGTGCTTCAAGGCCTCCTTCATTCTTATGTTTCTGTAGAGTGGAGAGTTTCATTCTTGGTTTCTTGTTTTTCCAATAGAATTTTGTTATTATTGAATCTAAAGAGTAAGGCAAGGGGTGGTTGGGTAAGGATCATTAAGAATAGGTAGTTTATTTTAGGTAAAATTGTCATCTTGATTGTTGCTATTCTGCCAATGAGTGAAATTGGTACATTTATCCATCTATTCAAGTCCTCTTCTACTGTTTTGAGGAGTGGGTTGAAATTTAGATGAGCCAAGTCTGACAGCTTGGAGGAAACATTGATACCTAGGCATTTAAAAGTGTCAGTGGTTGAGGGGATGTGTAGTGTTTAGCCTGGGTATTTAAGAGTGTCAGTGGTTGAGGGGATGTGTAGTGTTTAGCCTGGGTATTTAAGAGTGTCAGTGGTTGAGGGGATGGGTAGTGTTTGGCCTGGTAGGTTCCAGCTTTCATTGCAAAGTGGTAGAATTGTAGATTTGAGCGAATTGATAGTGTAGTCTGATAATTTAGAGAATGCATTTATTACTTTGATTGTTTCCTGTAGTGAAGTTTGTGGATTCTGTAAATAAATTAGTGAAACGTCTGGACTCGCAGACCAGGATAAGGCAAAGAACATTGTTTATTTCAGTCCAGATCAAAAGCCAGGTAATCAGATGCAGAGACAGTGCCAAATCAAAAGGCAGGAGAATAGTCAGGCAGTCCAAAAAATCTAAACCGGAAAATCACAGGCAGAGGTGCAAAAACGGCAGGCAAAGGCAAAGTCACAAAACAATCAAAAAGTCAAAACCACAAAATAACAAACAGAATCGATAGGCAAACTCGGAGTTGGAAAACAGAAGGGTGTCTCAGGAATCTCGATAAATCACTGGCTTTACTATCACAGGCTCAGGAAATACAATCAACGTTCTGACAAAGAGGAAGCGGAAATGTGGGTCTTAAATACACATAGGAAAGGGAGGGGTAACAAACAACGTGAGGCTAATACATTAGGGAAACAATAATTCAATCACAAGGAAAGAACAAAAACATGGAAGGGACTCGGAAAATATGCATGACAAACAACGGGCTCGAGTAGGAGTGGAGTGTGCACAGTAATCAGAGGAGGTGAGATCTCTAAGTACAAAGAGCTGGAACAAATTAAACAGGTAGCTCAGGAGCAGTTAGAAATGCAGGTAGAAAAGATAAAGCGGGGAAGCTGGTTAAATGTTAGTTTCTAACTATAAGACAGACAATTAGTTTGTTAGTATACATTTATGTTAATTGGTTTAGTAAAGTGCACGTAACTAATAAAGCACCCGAGTGATTGTTAGCGCGAGTTAGTAATATATACAATTATACACGGGAACGAAAGCAGGAAGTAGCAGAAAACGAGACTTCGGAAATACAGCGTTAACCCACGAAAACTCCCGAATAGTGCATGCACGAGACTGGGTAAACAAACACACAGATGAGACTCGGACAACCCACGAACAGAGGGGAATGCACTGATGAATGAAAAATAATACATCCAGAATAATAATTAAATAAATATACAAACAGAAATATAGAAATACAGAACATAACAATTAGAATATCATCGGCGTATAAAATGATTTTGTGGTGTGTATTTAGAGTTGGATGTGTGTATTCCTTGGATATTATTATTTTGTCAAACTGCAGCAGCAAGGGGTTCGATAAAAATGGCAAATAAGGCGGGAGAGAGTGCGCATCCTTGCCTGGTTCCCCTTTGTAATACAAAACTTGGTGATGTTAGTCCATTAGTTGTGACAGTGGCCATAGGTGAGTTATACAGTGTTCTTATCCAGTTGATAAAAGTCTCTCCAAACCCAAATGTTTTCAATGTAGTGAATAGAAATGTCCAATTTACCTTGTCAAATGCTTTTTCAGCATCTAATGAGGCGATGACTATGTCCGTTTTATTCTGGGTTGCATGGTGTATTAAGTTGAATAGCCTTGGTGTATTGTTATAGGAGTGCCTACCTTTGATAAATCCGGTTTGGCCAGAGTGGATAATAAGTGGTGTGACAGTTTATATTCTTATAACTAAGGCTTTACTGATGATTTTAATGTCGGTGTTAATCAATGATAGTGGCCGGTAGCTGGAGGGGAGGGTGGGGTCTTTATCAGGTTTTAAGAGGACAGAAATGATAGCAGTGTTCATGTGAGGGGGTTCAATTTTGGAGTTTAGTTGAATTGTTTGTGCCATTCTAAGAAAAAGAGGTGAAATAGTTTGCCAAAACGTTTTTAAATATTCAGCAGGGAAACCATCAGGACCTGGTGCTTTGTTGTTAGGTATTTGAAGAAGTGCTCTATGGAATTCATCTGATGTAATTGGTGAGTCTAATGAGTCTGCACAATCCTATGTTAATTTGGGAAGTGTTATACTGTTTAGAAAGGAATTCATGTTCAGTGGGTCGAGTTTAATGTCTGTGGAATATAATCGGCTGTAAAATGTCTTTTTATCTTTTTTCCGCTGTAGCTGTTTTGCAAGGTATTGTAGTGTAAAAAACATATAGATTAAACTTATATTATATATCATTACAAACCATTGTAGGACCTTCTGTAGGAAACAATGGTGTCAATAAGAAGATGCTTTTCTGTGTTAGGGTGTCTTGGAAGAGACAGCTCTAGAGACCCAGGTGTGCACACAGCTCTCAGTCGTGGCCTTGCATCCACGGGCAGACACTCTCGCCAAGGAAGAAAAACAAGCCAATGATTTGTATCTGCATGGTCGGGGGGGGCCATTGTCCCGAGCTAGACACACAGTATGATCTCATCTTCGACACTTGTAAATCAAGGACATGTGCACGCACCCACATGCTGGAGAATTGATGGGAAGAGCTCGCTCTCAGCAAAAAGCCATATGGTAAAACAATCCCAAATTTTCCAGAGACTATTTCAGTTACATTTGTATACTTAAACATCAGAGTGATGAAGCATATGTATACTTATCTCAATAAGGAGGTAATGGACCCATTCACACCTGCATACACACACACTCACATGGGATACATTTATGGTCCTAGATCGACTGAAGAGATAGTATGTGTACCTTCCTTGCATTCCTTGGAGGCCCGGTCGTTAAAAACGTCTGGCGCCCTAGGCTTGGAAGTGTGTGTGTGTGTGTGTGTGTGTATGCAGTTTGAGCAACTAATAGAGTTTAGTAAAACATTTCCTTTATTCTTCAACAAACATTTAGTATAAAAATACATTACAAATAAGCTATCTTTCTTCCTTCACAACCATTTAGTATAAAAGAATATGTTACTATAGATAATGTCTCAAATCACAAAGAAAGATGTTGTCCTTGGTTTATAAAAACACATATCTGTGGTGAATAGCAATTAAAAGGCTGATAGCTAATATTATTTAACCCATCAGAGAATTGTATTATTATGTATTGAACAACTATGGTCAGACCATGGCCAGACTGTTTCTGAGATAATTGAATCATGGTATTTTATTAAAACTACGATATAAAACAAAGGCCAATTGTAATGCTCAAATAAGACCAGCAGAGACCGCTGCAGACCATGAAACAAATATATTTCCCAGGAGGGACGGACTCAAACCTCAGCCCGGATGGGGGGGGGGGGGAGTTGAGATAAGCATAAAACGGGGTTATCTGAGTTGGGCGGATGCCAGTATGTTTTGTCTCTGTCATTAACGGACCTGTTTTTACATCTTGTGGGTGAGCATGAAATTGACGGACTTAGACTGGACCGTGTGATTGAAAGTGTTTTAACATATGTATGCTTAGCCGATCAGCCTGGGTATGTATTTTCATGCAAATCTTTTATAATAAATTACGTTATATCAGACTCTGGAATGTTGTGTCTATTTGGAAGAAAGTTTGAATAACTTGTAATGGAATGGTCCTGACCCCTCCCAACAGGGCGGTGAAAGGATTATTCTATTAATATACTATAGTATTTGCCTGATTTTTTACTATATTCAAAGTTGTTATACAATGGGGGAAATAAGTATTGGACACGTCAACAATTTTCTTATCAAACATATTTCCAATGTAGCTATTCACATGAGATTTTGACCATTGGTATTAACTCAATAAAACTACACAGCTAAAGAAATTGTAATATTCCAATCTTTAAAAAAAGTCTGTGACCCAACAACATCAAAAGACTCTTGATATCTTATTTTCTGGTACTCTTACAAGCGATACTATAACAGCTCTGCATTTGAATGGATCTCTATGGGAATTGGGGGGTGAGACTAGATTTAGCTGTAAATTACACTGGAACAGTATAGAACACATGGTTGGCTAAAGGGCTCTAAGTCATCAAGGGTCTGATGTATCAAACAAGCCTTTAACCATCACTCTGCTGCCAGAAATACAGTAGATATGGATGGATAACTTGAAGGGTTTCTTCTCCTGACTTATTTTTCTATAGAGTTCAATAGGAAAATCTGTCAGGAGAAACAACCCTTAAAGTGATCCTTCCATAGCTACTGTATTTCTGGCAGCAGAGTGATGGTTAAACGTGTACCTGACATTACCTGACATTGCCGTTTGCGTCGAGACATTCGTTAATATGTAACTATTAATACGTAATTAAGATGTATTCAGCAACGTCAAATTAAAACACAAAGATCCGTTTCCGGAGCACGGAGGAGAGGCAGTGGTAGTGGAGGAAAGGACAGTGTATTTTTTTTGTATTGGGATGCACCTACAGGGTTGCGGAGTTTATCGTTTCATCAATACAAATCACTGAACAGAACCATTATGCACTTCAGTTCGTGGTTCCGTCGAACTGTTAGTGAGAAACACCTAGAGACTACTTCTCGCTGGGGACATATTAGCCTTTCCTAGCTAAAACCTGTCACACCTGCAACGATGCGGAAAAACGTGTTTGAAAATCCCTGCGAATAAAAATGGATTACTCTTCGTCGAGCGTTGATGACCTGGTTATCCGTTCTCGTTCGTGATGTCAATCATTAAACACAACAACATTCAAGAAAATAAAAAATTCGGTCCATCACGGAACGAAAGTGGATTTTCCCACTGCCTCTTCATGTCTTACATTAATATAAAGGGTTAACCACAACATAACAAGACATTACGTAATTTCAGCAAACTTCTTTAAAATAAATGTTTCGTTGTCTATGCAGTGTAGCAATTGATGAAGTCTGAAGAGTTCTCTCCAATAGTGATGTGCAGTTCGCGAACGAATCGGTATTTTTGAACGACTCTTTATGCTGAGTCGACTCGCCAGTTCGAGTGAATCGTGCTAACCCACGGCTCTGGCTCTCGGCTCTGGCTCTGACTCTGCCTGCTTTCTACTACAGCCGGGAGACACTCCCCCGAGACACTCAGCAGTGGTTAATGCGCGGCGCGCAGTTTCTGATGGCTAAGTTAGAAAAATACGTAAGAATACATTTTAATTTGATCTAACAATATTGCACACACTTTTGTGAAGTTAATAATCGCCCCAGCTCATTCCAAAGTTATTATGACTACTAATGGTTAAAAGAAAGATACGTAGCTACAGTAGCTATACTACCCAACTGATCAGCACGAAATCAACTCGACTCAATTTAAGAGCCATGAACCGTAGCAATATCCCACGGCTCCAAGACAGAGCCGGAACCAGAGCCGTGACACAAACCGAAGTAATTTTCGAGTTTTAACCACATAACTGTTCTTATAGAGTTCTGTGGTTTTAACAAAGGGCAAAATGAAGTACACCATAATGTTAAGCTATTAATCGGGTTTACTACTCAGCGTGATTCAAATGGAAACCCTATTGACAAAGGAATTATGTTAGCCTATATCTAATGATATCCCGAGACGCCGACTGTATATTACGAAATTATTAAACTTTTTGCGAGAATTGCAACCGAATTCCAGTCAACTATGAAACAATTAGGCCAAATATGCGATATTGCAATTGTGTTCAGCTAGATTAGGCTACAAAAAAATGACAGAAAACACTTATTATTTAAAGTGGTGGCATTTTTATTTTAGAACTCTTGACCAACAACAACAGTGAACAGAATAAATAGCCTACAATTGCGTATGATATAATAAATAAAGTACAGTTAAAATAAACACATTTAAATAACCCTATGGTGTCCAAATATATAAACGACACAGGCTCCTGTACATTATATGCACACACAATAAATATCTGGCTTGTTTGTCAAATTTGACTGGCTATCTGTCATGGATCTGACCTTTCTTCCCTTATCTCCACGTCGTTTTATTCGTTGTTATCGTTTACCGGTAATCTATCGGATTTTCCTGTGTTCCGTCACGGGTTTTGCTTTCACCTTGTCATTAGTGAGTTCACCTGGCAGTTAATTCCGCTCACTATTTATACCCCGCTTCCGGACTCTCTCGTTGCTTGCTTCCATGTTATTTCACATGACATTCGAGCCGGTAAAAAAGGGTATAGGAAGTTGTATTGCTATCGACCGCTTTGATTAGCAACGCGGGACTTGTTAGCAGTACAACTATTAGAAAGAAAGCAGTTCTAGTTTATACGCTCTTATTTCAGAGCAGAGGTTTCGTTTTCTTTTGTTTCTCTACTCTACCTACGAGTGTCTCACCCAAAGTTTTTGGGGTCTTTTCAGTTCGCTGTTTTTTGTTGTTTCACTCCACAAACGGGAGTTAGATGAGCGTTATTGCTTATTATCGTTATCGAGCTCCTCGGTTATATTGCGAGGTTTGTGTTCTTTCATTTTTAGTTGTTTCTCCACTACGGATTATTGTCCGTTTCTAGTGGTGTTCTTACGAACACTTTAAGATTGCCCAACTACTTGCACTTGGATCTCCAACATTCCCATCTCTGTTTCTGACAGAGATCCCTCATAGAACATGGAAGCCACAGGGGAGTTTCCAGCAGTAGTTGCCAATCTTAAAGTGGTCATTGCCACTCAGGAGGCAGCCCTGGCGGACCAGAGAGAGAGTATTCGTGCCTTGCAACACTCACAGCAAGCTTTACACGAGCAGATGCATCTACAAGCTGTAGCGCTACAAGATCTGGCGGAAAATATCCGAACTCTCTCTCTCAGGTCCGAGTCTCCTCCAGTTGCACAAGCACCTATACAGTCTACCCCCCCCAACATTTACACCTGAAGCAAGGGAACCGAGACTCCAACTCCCCTTGCGGTATATTGGAGACGCCGGCAAATGTCAGGGGTTTTTGACACAATGTCTGATTTTTTTAAAAATACAGCCCTCGCGGTTCCAGGCACAAGAGTCCAGAGTAGCCTTCATTCTCTCTCTCTTGACCGGTAATGCTCTCGCATGGGCCGACCCACTTATCAGGGCTAATTCATCCATAGTTAGCAATACAGAGCGGCTTATGGTGGAGATGGTGTCAGTGTTCGATCAAGACGTTTCTGGCAGGGAGGCTGCCATGCGTTTAACCCATCTTCGTCAGGGCACTGACACCGTGGCTGCATTTGCTATTACTTTTCGTGCTCTTGCAGGAGTGACAGGGTGGTCCGATGAGCCTCTATGTGCTCTGTTCCTAAACGCCTTATCGGAGAACATAAAGGACGCCATTGCGAGTATTGAACCACCCGCTACATTCGGGGCTCTGGTATCTACGGCCATTCGGTTGGATAACCGGTTTAGAGAGAGAGAGAAGGAGAGGGCTTATAAGGGTTTTAAACAGCACCCACCTCGTTATTCTTCCTCTCACACGCCAGCACCGGCTCACAGTCCTTTTGTAGCTCCCATTGAACAGGAGGAGTCCATGCAGGTCGATAGTTCCTCCATGCGCGAAACAGGGGATGCTAAGTCTCGTGAATGGCGGTGTAGGTATTGTAAGAGGAGGGGCCATTTAAGGGACCACTGTCCCAAACTTGTGGGAAAAGGTCAGTCCCGCTAGTGGAACCGAGTCGCATAGCGGGACTAGATTTAAATTACCCTCGGACATTCCTGTTGGTGTATTTGCGCTGGAACAACCGCCAGATTTCCTGCAATGCGTTCATTGATTCCGGGGCAGTTGAGTGCCTCGTTGATTCCAACTGGGTTAAATCCCACAAAATCCCCACCCACCCTCTTCCTCTACCTCGCCTGGTTACGGCTTTAGATGGCCGGCCCTTAGGCACTGGCACTATCTCCAGGGTTACCGCCGCTATACGCATGCGCGTTCCATTTCGTAAACATACGGAGGAGATTCTGTTTTTTTTAGTGGAGTCCCCAGTTTATCCGCTGGTTTTGGGTCATTCCTGGCTCACTCGCCATAACCCACACATTAATTGGGGGGGGGGCGGGTCCCGTTATTCAGAAATGGAGTCCCAGATGCAAACGCCACTGTTATGTCGCCAGTCATTTTTTGTTGAGAGAAGGGGGTGAGGATTATGCACAGTCTGATTCAGAGAGTGAGGATAATTACGATATTAACCAGCAGGGATTACTCTGCTGAACGACCTCCTGCGTGGCAGGAGTTGACGTCCGAGTCAGATATTGATTGGGATATTCACTCTGTCTCGGACACTGAGGGTGTTGAAGTGGGAGGGGCACTCGAATTCCAGCTGCCCGCTAATGTTCCTAAACAGTACGCCGATCTGGCGGAGACATTTAGCAAACAACGTTCCACTTCACTACCACCTCACAGACCATATGACTGCGCTATAGAGCTATACCCAGGCACTACCCCCTCTAGAGGGTCTCTTTATTCGTTATCCATCCCTGAGAGCGCAGCCATGCATAAATATATTGAGGAGGCTCTGGTTAATGGGTTTATTAGACCTTCCACCTCGCCTGCAGGGGCGGGTTTTTTTTTTGTTAAAAAGAAAGACGGCGGTCTCAGACCCTGTATTGATTACAGGTCCTTAAATGACATAACGGTGAAGAACACGTACCCCCTTCCTCTTATGAACTCCGCTTTCGAACGCCTTCAGGGGGCATCTGTTTTCACTAAACGGGACCTACGTAACGCCTATAACCTCGTTCGTATTCGCGAAGGCGACGAATGGAAGACCGCTTTTAACACGCACAGCGGCCACTACGAATATCGCGTCATGCCGTTCAGGCTCACTAGCGCCCCCTCTGTGTTTCAGGCGTTGATTAACGATGTGCTGAGGGAGATGCTGGAGAAATTCGTCTTTGTGTATCTTGACGATATTTTAATATTTTCGCCCGATTTTACCACACATGTCGGTCACGTTCGTCAGGTTCTTGCTGCACTTCTCAAAGCCCAAAATTTTTTTAAAGGCAGAGAAGTGTGTTTTTCACACTGGCTCTGTTTAATTTTTGGGTTTCATTATTAAAGAGGGTAAGGTACAGATGGATCCGGAAAAGGTTTCCGCTGTAAAGAACTGGCCCACGCCATCTTCCGTAAAACAAGTACAACGTTTTTTAGGTTTTGCGAATTTTTATCGGCGATTTATTCGGAATTTTAGTGCGGTAGCAGCGCCCATTACTGGGCTCAATAAGAAAAACCTCGGCAGCCAGTTCCAATGGAATTCCAAGGCAGGGTCAGCATTCTCTGAATTAAAGAGAAGGTTCACTTCCGAACCCATCCTGGTTACACCCAACCCCTCCCTTCCCTTTGTGGTAGAGGTGGACGCCTCCGAGCTAGGCGCCGGAGCCATTCTTTCCCAATGTTCGCCACTTGACCACAAGATGCACCCCTGCGCTTATTTCTCTCGCGCCCTAACATCGGCAGAGAGGAATTATGACGTAGGGGATCGAGAATTGCTTGCGGTCAAGTTGGCTTTGGAGGAATGGCGCCATTGGCTTGAAGGAGCGGAACATCCATTTACGGTCTGGACAGACCACAAGAATCTGGAGTATGTTCAGCTGGCTAAGAGGCGTAACTCACGGCAAGCTAGGTGGGCGCTGTTCTTTCTAAGATTTAATTTTATTATCACATATCGCCCCGGGTCTAAAAACGTCAAACCTTACGCTCTCTCGCGGATTTACGACCGTCCCGAGCCTATTATCGCCACTGACCTCATTGTTGCCCCGGTTATATGGGAGGTTGAGGCAGCGGTGCAGAGAGCTTTGCGCTCGGACCCAGGGCCAACTGTCTTTTCGTGCCTCCTCGTCTTAGGTCGCGGGTCCTCCAATGGGGCCACGCCTCCCAACTCACCGGTCACCCAGGGGTTCATCGAACTAGGGACTTTTTATCCCGGCGTTTCTGGTGGCCTAGTCTGGAGAGAGACGTACGCTCATTTGTCACGGCTTGTCCGGTTTGCGCTCGCAGTAAGGCCTCTCACCTTCCTCCCTCGGGTTTTCTTCGCCCTCTACCTATTCCCACCCGTCCCTGGAGTCATATTTCCCTGGACTTCATCACGGGGTTGCCGTTATCTTCAGGCAATACTACCATTTTAGTGGTGGTCGACCGTTTTTCCAAAGCGGCCCATTTTATTGCGCTGTCCAAGCTGCCCTCGGCACCTGAGACAGCGCAACTTATGATTGACCATGTGTTTCGCCCGCAAGGTCTTCCGTCGGATGTGGTGTCCGATCGCGGTCCTCAGTTCGCCGCCAAGTTTTGGCGGGCGTTTTGCTCTCTGCTGGGGGCTTCGGTTAGTTTATCTTCCGGGTTTCACCCGGAGACTAACGGCCAGACAGAGCGTACTAATCAGACTCTAGAGAATACTCTTCGCTGCCTTGCCGCATCCAAGCCTACCTCCTGGAGCCGTCACCTCGCCTGGGCGGAGTACAGTACAGTACTGTAAACCGGCCTGCTCAACCCCCCCCCCCCCCCACAAAAATGAATTAGGCATCACACCTCCTTCTCCTTGTCCTCCTCCTCCTCCTCCTCCTCGTCCTCTTCCTCCTCTTCCTCCTCATTGTCCTCCTCCTCTTCCTCTCCCTCCTCCTTCTTGTCCTCCTCTTCCTCCTCCTCCTCCTCTCACTCTTACCCCTCTCCTTCTCTGGTTAGTAGTATAATACGATTCGGTATCTGTCAAAATTTGATTGATGGGTTCAAAAGGGTATTTTTTGAATATTAATGAGTTTATGAAAAATTATGATTATGCATAAATTAATTTTTTTATGATTTTTTTATTTTTATGATTATGATGATGCATCATCATTCGGGGCGGGGGTTTGTGGGTTTTTCGTTTCAAGGGTTTGGCGATGTCATTTTATTGGGAATTGTTGTAAGCGTTGTGGTTTTGTGACGAATTGTTTTTTAGGGTTGGAGACATGGTGCTTAGGGAGACATATTGGCAATGTAATGTGTTGTACATTGTTTTGAAAAACATCGTGAAAAAGTATGGTTGTATAAATGTATATGTTGTTAGTTGTAGAAGTAGTAGCCGCGGCAATTACGTTTTATTTTTAAAAAGCCGTTTGTGCTAGCGGCAGCAGCCGCTTGTTAAAAAGAATAATTCAAGCAGGCTGTTAAAACGTGAAAAATCGCTATAACGGCTATAATGAAACAACATTAAACAGAATCATTGTAAAGACTTGTTAGATGCCATGAAGGAAGAAAAATAAACTCCGTGGTTTAAAGGCGTCCGCGAGCATAGACACGGTGGGCAAAGCACTTAGAAACTTTTTCGGGTTCCGTGAAATCACAATCTTGTACAAAAATAGACAAAAGATAGGTACAAAAGGCGAGATAGCGCGTTTAAAAGCCTAGAATGGTCCGCATGAAAGACTATGAAGAAAATAATTTAAATAAAAGAATATGTTACGTTTTAAAAGAATTAAAACGAAAAACGAAAAACGCAAAAATAACTTGGAAAAGTATTCGGTCGTCGCGGAGGTCCGTGGTGATACGCAAGAAGATAGAGTGCTAAAGCCACAGCACGTCGGCAGCTAGTGGCTACAATGCAGGACTAAAATTGTTCAGAGAACGAACACGGGGTGTGTATCAGAAGCCGAAATGACGTACCAACGTTCTGTCACGTGGATTTGACGCAAGTTTACGTAGGAGTTTTTTGATGGACGTTTGCGCGAACCAATGGTTGTGACGGTGTCGGAGGGCTGTTCCAAAAGGGGTCAAAGGCCACGCACAGGCGCAGAAAGCGTTCTTAAAGTCAAAGTTTATGACAAAATCTTGCCTGAGGTGTGTGGAGGGGAGGGGTGTGTGATTGATGGGGGAACTGGGGGTGGGGATGGGTGGAGATGGGGGGTTGTATACACCACGTGGTGCCGGCGACAACGAGTCCAGGGGTTTCTAACGAACCTACGAAGAAGCTTTTGGTCTAACAACACGCAACTCTCCAGAAATTATGGCGAAGAAACCTTTTTAAATTTTTTACACAGGCCTAGACTGTAATACCCCTTGAACGTAGTGTAGTTTGGGAAGAACCAATAAACAAACACGAAGAAGAAGAAGTGTGTCTTGCTTTCGGGCTAAATAATTGTAGACTACGCGTAAAGTACGGTTAGCTAGATGACTGTTTGTACAACTTTCTTCAAGTAGCCTACTCAAATTTAATGTCAGCATTCTAAAACTTACGTTTTTTTAAAAAAGAAGAAAAAGTAAATTAGACGCAGCATTGTGTAGGCTATTCAAAACACAAGGATATAATCTACTGTTTGGTCATGGCGAGGTTTGTGTAAAATTTTTAGATTTTATTTGTTCTAAAACTTTAATTTGGAAAACCGTTTGCTACCTTGGTAGGCTATTAAATAGCACACTCAGAAAATGATGTCAGCACATTCTAAAACTTACGTTTTTTTTAAAAAAAGAAGAAAAAGTAAATTAGACGCAGCATTGTGTAGGCTATTCAAAACACAAGGATATAATCTACTGTTTGGTCATGGCGAGGTTTGTGTAAAATTTTTAGATTTTATTTGTTCTAAAACTTTAATTTGGAAAACCGTTTGCTACCTTGGTAGGCTATTAAATAGCACACTCAGAAAATGATGTCAGCACATTCTAAAACTTACGTTTTTTTTGAAGAAAAAGTAAATTAGACGCAGCATTGTGTAGGCTATTCAAAACACAAGGATATAATCTACTGTTTGGTCATGGCGAGGTTTGTGTAAAATTTTTAGATTTTATTTGTTCTAAAACTTTAATTTGGAAAACCGTTTGCTACCTTGGTAGGCTATTAAATAGCACACTCAGAAAATGGCCTATTGCATAAAGTTATGTCGGCTAATGTATGGCTATGAACGTTTTCAGTATTCCAGGGTCTTGTATAACGTTGCGGTCTAAAAGGGTTGGATAAATGTGTGCAGAAATTTATTATAACACATTGGTAATACATTACGGGGGCATAAAGTGTGCGACTTTCATTGTTTATTTAAGCGTCTTCACCAGTTTGTATGCAACACGTGGTTTACATGGGGTAACAAGATACGACTTTCCACTGTTTAGTTTTTTTTTATCTGTTTATTTATTCTGTCCTTACAAGCAAAAATGTTAGATTTAAGACGCGATAATCAACTGACGCCTTTCCACGTTGGATTTTTTCAGTATACAAAGGGGGAAATTATCAGGCATGCGAACGCAGTAGTGTTTTCAGTTATCATGGCAACTAAAGTTACATAACGTAGAATTCAGGCACTGTTGTAATTGTGTGTATGTGTGTGTGTACGTGTGCGTGTGCGCGAGCGCACTATGATTTTTAAATAATAAAGTTTGTTTATCTGAACATTGTTGCGACAAGATTGCAAACGTGTAATGTTTTCAAAAGTATACCAAAAGTGTATTCCTAATAATAGAGGACCCCACAACACACATGATTGAATAGGTCTTTGAATGTCAATCTACCCTTCAGATTAAGAGGCCGTAGACAGCAGACAGTAGATTTTGGTGGGTTTTGTGGTATTTATTCTGCTAATTACCAAATGTTATATTGAAACATTGTGTATTGTAGGTTATAGTAAATACAATTATATCAAAGTTCAAATGAAGAAAAAAGATGTGCGCTGTGTTTTAGCTGTTTTTTGTGTGTTTTTTTTCTTTCTTTCAAGTTTACAATATTTGAAAAAGTAATTCCAGACACTTACTATAAACTAATTCAGGTACTGGGGGGGGAATTGTGTGTGTGTGTGTGTGTGCGCGCGCATGTGCTATGGTTTTTAAATAATAAAGTTCGTTGTGACCGGGTTGCAAAAGTGTAATGTTTTAAAAACTAGGGTTATACCAACAACGTATTACTAATAATAGAGGACCCCACAACACACCTAATTAAATAGGTCTTTCTGCCCCCCTGCATTTTAAATTCAAATTTAAGAGGCAGAAGTCAAACTTACCATAATGAAAGGTGCTACAGCACTTTTGAAATAAAATGATTCAGTTCAACAGTTTTGTTAAATGACTGTGTAATTTTATTCTTATACATATCAAATTTTATTTCAGCTTTGCTCATCTTAATGCGCGGAACATACCCAACACATGTTTAAGGCCACAGCTTCGGTATCACCAGGAGGGGGGTTCACAAGGAAGTTATTTATTTTTTCAGGAGTGTGTTTGTGTGTGTGTGCTTGATACAATTTTATTTTTAAATGGGTTGTTTTGTTTGTAACTATGTAGATTTTAACAAAATAACAGGACGAACATGGACAACGCAACCTATCGTTTAGGTAATAGGACTTATGCGCACAAACATAAACAGCTAACCATCTAAAGACCGATCTAACCATGTGTATTTTGAGGGGTTTTTCTCTGTTATGGGAAAAGAGGTTGCTAGCTACAGATAGTGTGGTATAAAAATATGTGAAAGTTAAGGTCTTAAACTGAAAAGGTCAAACCATTAAAGCCGGTGATATGTTGCGTTAGAATGTTCGATGTAACAGAATTAAAGGAGGCTATTCATCACTCACATTACTTACCTGTAAATAACGGAACTTTTAAACAGACATCAACAGAATGACAAGGAGTTGTTTAAACTTATTAAGTTGTATTTTATTTCCACAAGAGTTATTGTTGAATGACGACTACCTGCAAAGAAAAGACATAAGTTGCATTTTCACAAGCGCCGTGAAAGCTATGTTTCATGTAAATGTCAGATGACTATTGAAAAATATATTTTGGCACATAATTACCAACTACGCAATCCAAGAACAACCACCCCACCATCAGCCAGAGTTTTACCAACATAGGATTCAGTATAGGGACAATATCGTACAGCTTGTTCATATTAGATTCCCATACCAGGAGTCCAACCCAGCAGGTATGCTTTTGCCAAGAATATACCACTTCAACCAGACCATTTTTAGAACAACAATTAAATGATCTTGGATTTTTGGATTTTCCAGATGAACAAGTTGCTTTGCCATTTGTATGGCCAGAAACAAAATATTCAGTAGATAGTTTAGTGGGAGTTCAACTTCAATAAAAAATGTGGCTAAGGGACATGTAGACTGATTGTTGGAAAGTATTCTTTCATTGTCACAAATACTTAAATAACCCAATCAGACCCATTCCTTTGGGCAAAGACAACAGATAATTATTTTCATTGTTTTGATTTAAAAGTAACCATTCCCATACCGGGAGTCGAACCCGGGGCGCCTGGGTGAAAACCAGGAATCCTAACCGCTAGACCATATGGGAAAGACTTCCAGAAGGCGTCTTGGATAACAAACAGAGGAATATATGAGAGTACATGGCGGCAACGCCAAACGCTAGATAACAGGTATCCATTTTCTCTATCCTTCCGTAGGGCATTGCCCAGTAGCCCACTATGTGGCTTTTAACAAAATAACAGGACGAACAAGGACAACGTGACCGATCGTTTAGGTAATAGGACTTATGCACACAAACATAAACATCTAACCATCTAAAGACCGATCTAACCAAGTGTATTTTGAGGGTTTTTCTCTGTTATGGGAAAAGAGGTCGATAGCTACAGATAGTGTGGTATAAAAATATGTGAAAGTTAAGGTCTTAAACTGAAAAGGTCAAACCATTAAAACCGGTGATATGTTGCGTTAGAATGTTCGATGTAACAGAATTAAAGTAGGCTATCCATTACTCACTTACAGGTAAATAACGGAACTTTTAAACAGACAACAACAGAAGGACCATGAGTTGTTTAAACTTATTAAGTTGTATTTTATTTCCACAAGAGTTGTTGTTGTTAAATGACGATATAGACCTACAGGTGAAAATAGAGGGCATCATAGCCTGATTAAGAGACAGATTTTTGCAGCATCAAAACGCAATGCATACCAGAGACTGAGAGATTGTCTCCAGTCGGGGTCACACTATGGTGCCAACAAGAACAGCCAACATGTGAAGAGACTAAGGACACTAAAGTCTCTTTACGGTGGCTGTGTGTGTGTGTGTGTGTGTGTGTGTGTGTGTGTGTGACATTATGGTGCCCTAAGACTCAATATTGTACAAATGTTGTTTTGTTGTGAGGTGACTATGTTTTTAAAAAGCATTTAATACACAAAAAGACACTGTCAATATTATTTACAAGTTGTTGTTTTTGGTTCTAAGTTTTTGAGGCTTGAAACAATAGATATGGTGACAGTGTGTTGTTAGAAGGGTTATCAAAACCAGAAAAAGTGTACCCTATACTGACATGAAACGCATAACACCAAAGGTGCATAGGGGACGACAGGCATTACCATGGTACAATTAAACGGAAGCGTTTAATTATTTTGTTGTTTAAAACAGAGCGAGCATATCTTGTTGTTGCTGAATTAAAGTACACATTACACACAAACCATGCAAACAATGGAACTTTTGTACAGTATTTTCTTCAGACTGCCAACCATTGAAAGACATAAGGGTACCACAATCAACTGAACAATAGTTTTGAAAGACTTTAAAGTTTGTTTCAAGATCAGATCAATTGAAAAGCACTTTGTTGCATACCTGTTTGGGGTTTTTCAAGACGAACCGTGTATAATTGATAGGCTGCCACAATGGCCTGTTTAGATGTTTACACAAATTACAATATTTTAGTAAATGTGTTCAAACGCACCACAGAGTTGATTAATATTGTAATTTTTCAACATTGGCCATTCTAAATCAACATGTTACATGCATTGAATGGCTTGATCTTTTCTGTTTAAGACCTACTCTTTCGCATAATTATGTCGCCAACACAAACGTGCCACATTATTTGGACATCTGTGGTCGTAGGCTAACAGCTAATAGATCTCTACAATACACTCGAAAAGAGGGTTGATTTTATCATCTAAGCGTACAGGCCGCTTCAAAATGTTGTTACACAGGCGCAAATGTTTGTAAGCAACACATAATAAGCTATACAAAACAATAGTATACTAGTTTCTTCAACACCAATATTTTAGTTGTAAGCATTATTCAGATTACGTTTACTTACCTAAATTGTATCTTAAACCATCTTTTTAAGAGCACTCTACCGTGTATGCTGGGGAAAAGCAGTGTACAGTCATGTTAAAAAGTAAGTACACCCTTCAAGTGATCCATACATATCTACAGCATATCGGGCTGCAGAGAGATGGTTTGAGGCACATTTGATACCTCAGGCTCTTGATGACTTGTGCGACCATTTTACCAACCATGTATTACATACTGTTCCGGCATAGTTTACTGCTAAATCCAGGCCAATGTGATACGTTCAAATGCAGAGACGTTATAGTATCGCCTGTAAGAGCACCAGAAAATCAAGAGTCTTTTAAAACTAAGCTAATAAAGCCAAACGATGAATTTTTTATAAACCTTTTCACACATCGTTACCAGGGGTGGCAATAATAGTGGAGGGACCTGTATCTCGGGCCGTCGAGCAATTTGCCAAAGAAGCGTGTGGCTGTGCACGCAGCGGTTTGTCGCAACTTGTCAGCGCACCTCAAACTCATCCAACCCCCGCCTCAGTTGAGCCGCGATCCTGTAAAATTAATTTGTCCACATTGACTTAACAGTGGTTGGACAAAGGGCCATATATCAGTCGTACGCGCACACCCCTGTCGAGTAGCCTTTGACACACGGTGTTGTACACTTTCACACACCGCCACACATCCAAGAGAATAGAGGAGACACGCCAAGATGAGACCAACCCTATCTCCGCAAATGCAATTGGTGAACTACGAGGACTAACAATGAAGTTTTCTGAATTAAGTTGTGGAGTTTGGTTTTATGTTCATGATTCAGTGGCAGAGTGCAGGCCCGTATAGATTTCAACAAATTCACGAAAACTTCATTGTTAGTCCTCGTAGTTCACCAATTGCATTTGCGGAGATAGGGTTGGTCTCATCTTGGCGTGTCTCCTCTATTCTCTTGGATGTGTGGCGGTGTGTGAAAGTGTACAACACCGTGTGTCAAAGGCTACTCGACAGGGGTGTGCGCGTACGACTGATATATGGCCCTTTGTCCAACCACTGTTAAGTCAATGTGGACAAATTAATTTTACAGGATCGCGGCTCAACTGAGGCGGGGGTTGGATGAGTTTGAGGTGCGCTGACAAGTTGCGACAAACCGCTGCGTGCACAGCCACACGCTTCTTTGGCAAATTGCTCGACGGCCCGAGATACAGGTCCCTCCACTATTATTGCCACCCCTGGTAACGATGTGTGAAAAGGTTTATAAAAAATTCATCGTTTGGCTTTATTAGCTTAGTTTTAAAAGACTCTTGATTTTCTGGTGCTCTTACAGGCGATACTATAACGTCTCTGCATTTGAACGTATCACATTGGCCTGGATTTAGCAGTAAACTATGCCGGAACAGTATGTAATACATGGTTGGTAAAATGGTCGCACAAGTCATCAAGAGCCTGAGGTATCAAATGTGCCTCAAACCATCTCTCTGCAGCCCGATATGCTGTAGATATGTATGGATCACTTGAAGGGTGTACTTACTTTTTAACATGACTGTACACTGCTTTTCCCCAGCATACACGGTAGAGTGCTCTTAAAAAGATGGTTTAAGATACAATTTAGGTAAGTAAACGTAATCTGAATAATGCTTACAACTAAAATATTGGTGTTGAAGAAACTAGTATACTATTGTTTTGTATAGCTTATTATGTGTTGCTTACAAACATTTGCGCCTGTGTAACAACATTTTGAAGCGGCCTGTACGCTTAGATGATAAAATCAACCCTCTTTTCGAGTGTATTGTAGAGATCTATTAGCTGTTAGCCTACGACCACAGATGTCCAAATAATGTGGCACGTTTGTGTTGGCGACATAATTATGCGAAAGAGTAGGTCTTAAACAGAAAAGATCAAGCCATTCAATGCATGTAACATGTTGATTTAGAATGGCCAATGTTGAAAAATTACAATATTAATCAACTCTGTGGTGCGTTTGAACACATTTACTAAAATATTGTAATTTGTGTAAACATCTAAACAGGCCATTGTGGCAGCCTATCAATTATACACGGTTCGTCTTGAAAAACCCCAAACAGGTATGCAACAAAGTGCTTTTCAATTGATCTGATCTTGAAACAAACTTTAAAGTCTTTCAAAACTATTGTTCAGTTGATTGTGGTACCCTTATGTCTTTCAATGGTTGGCAGTCTGAAGAAAATACTGTACAAAAGTTCCATTGTTTGCATGGTTTGTGTGTAATGTGTACTTTAATTCAGCAACAACAAGATATGCTCGCTCTGTTTTAAACAACAAAATAATTAAACGCTTCCGTTTAATTGTACCATGGTAATGCCTGTCGTCCCCTATGCACCTTTGGTGTTATGCGTTTCATGTCAGTATAGGGTACACTTTTTCTGGTTTTGATAACCCTTCTAACAACACACTGTCACCATATCTATTGTTTCAAGCCTCAAAAACTTAGAACCAAAAACAACAACTTGTAAATAATATTGACAGTGTCTTTTTGTGTATTAAATGCTTTTTAAAAACATAGTCACCTCACAACAAAACAACATTTGTACAATATTGAGTCTTAGGGCACCATAATGTCACACACACACACACACACACACACACACACACAGCCACCGTAAAGAGACTTTAGTGTCCTTAGTCTCTTCACATGTTGGCTGTTCTTGTTGGCACCATAGTGTGACCCCGACTGGAGACAATCTCTCAGTCTCTGGTATGCATTGCGTTTTGATGCTGCAAAAATCTGTCTCTTAATCAGGCTATGATGCCCTCTATTTTCACCTGTAGGTCTATATCGTCATTTAACAACAACAACTCTTGTGGAAATAAAATACAACTTAATAAGTTTAAACAACTCATGGTCCTTCTGTTGTTGTCTGTTTAAAAGTTCCGTTATTTACCTGTAAGTGAGTAATGGATAGCCTACTTTAATTCTGTTACATCGAACATTCTAACGCAACATATCACCGGTTTTAATGGTTTGACCTTTTCAGTTTAAGACCTTAACTTTCACATATTTTTATACCACACTATCTGTAGCTATCGACCTCTTTTCCCATAACAGAGAAAAACCCTCAAAATACACTTGGTTAGATCGGTCTTTAGATGGTTAGATGTTTATGTTTGTGTGCATAAGTCCTATTACCTAAACGATCGGTCACGTTGTCCTTGTTCGTCCTGTTATTTTGTTAAAAGCCACATAGTGGGCTACTGGGCAATGCCCTACGGAAGGATAGAGAAAATGGATACCTGTTATCTAGCGTTTGGCGTTGCCGCCATGTACTCTCATATATTCCTCTGTTTGTTATCCAAGACGCCTTCTGGAAGTCTTTCCCATATGGTCTAGCGGTTAGGATTCCTGGTTTTCACCCAGGCGCCCCGGGTTCGACTCCCGGTATGGGAATGGTTACTTTTAAATCAAAACAATGAAAATAATTATCTGTTGTCTTTGCCCAAAGGAATGGGTCTGATTGGGTTATTTAAGTATTTGTGACAATGAAAGAATACTTTCCAACAATCAGTCTACATGTCCCTTAGCCACATTTTTTATTGAAGTTGAACTCCCACTAAACTATCTACTGAATATTTTGTTTCTGGCCATACAAATGGCAAAGCAACTTGTTCATCTGGAAAATCCAAAAATCCAAGATCATTTAATTGTTGTTCTAAAAATGGTCTGGTTGAAGTGGTATATTCTTGGCAAAAGCATACCTGCTGGGTTGGACTCCTGGTATGGGAATCTAATATGAACAAGCTGTACGATATTGTCCCTATACTGAATCCTATGTTGGTAAAACTCTGGCTGATGGTGGGGTGGTTGTTCTTGGATTGCGTAGTTGGTAATTATGTGCCAAAATATATTTTTCAATAGTCATCTGACATTTACATGAAACATAGCTTTCACGGCGCTTGTGAAAATGCAACTTATGTCTTTTCTTTGCAGGTAGTCGTCATTCAACAATAACTCTTGTGGAAATAAAATACAACTTAATAAGTTTAAACAACTCCTTGTCATTCTGTTGATGTCTGTTTAAAAGTTCCGTTATTTACAGGTAAGTAATGTGAGTGATGAATAGCCTCCTTTAATTCTGTTACATCGAACATTCTAACGCAACATATCACCGGCTTTAATGGTTTGACCTTTTCAGTTTAAGACCTTAACTTTCACATATTTTTATACCACACTATCTGTAGCTAGCAACCTCTTTTCCCATAACAGAGAAAAACCCCTCAAAATACACATGGTTAGATCGGTCTTTAGATGGTTAGCTGTTTATGTTTGTGCGCATAAGTCCTATTACCTAAACGATAGGTTGCGTTGTCCATGTTCGTCCTGTTATTTTGTTAAAATCTACATAGTTACAAACAAAACAACCCATTTAAAAATAAAATTGTATCAAGCACACACACACAAACACACTCCTGAAAAAATAAATAACTTCCTTGTGAACCCCCCTCCTGGTGATACCGAAGCTGTGGCCTTAAACATGTGTTGGGTATGTTCCGCGCATTAAGATGAGCAAAGCTGAAATAAAATTTGATATGTATAAGAATAAAATTACACAGTCATTTAACAAAACTGTTGAACTGAATCATTTTATTTCAAAAGTGCTGTAGCACCTTTCATTATGGTAAGTTTGACTTCTGCCTCTTAAATTTGAATTTAAAATGCAGGGGGGCAGAAAGACCTATTTAATTAGGTGTGTTGTGGGGTCCTCTATTATTAGTAATACGTTGTTGGTATAACCCTAGTTTTTAAAACATTACACTTTTGCAACCCGGTCACAACGAACTTTATTATTTAAAAACCATAGCACATGCGCGCGCACACACACACACACACACAATTCCCCCCCCAGTACCTGAATTAGTTTATAGTAAGTGTCTGGAATTACTTTTTCAAATATTGTAAACTTGAAAGAAAGAAAAAAAACACACAAAAAACAGCTAAAACACAGCGCACATCTTTTTTCTTCATTTGAACTTTGATATAATTGTATTTACTATAACCTACAATACACAATGTTTCAATATAACATTTGGTAATTAGCAGAATAAATACCACAAAACCCACCAAAATCTACTGTCTGCTGTCTACGGCCTCTTAATCTGAAGGGTAGATTGACATTCAAAGACCTATTCAATCATGTGTGTTGTGGGGTCCTCTATTATTAGGAATACACTTTTGGTATACTTTTGAAAACATTACACGTTTGCAATCTTGTCGCAACAATGTTCAGATAAACAAACTTTATTATTTAAAAATCATAGTGCGCTCGCGCACACGCACACGTACACACACACATACACACAATTACAACAGTGCCTGAATTCTACGTTATGTAACTTTAGTTGCCATGATAACTGAAAACACTACTGCGTTCGCATGCCTGATAATTTCCCCCTTTGTATACTGAAAAAATCCAACGTGGAAAGGCGTCAGTTGATTATCGCGTCTTAAATCTAACATTTTTGCTTGTAAGGACAGAATAAATAAACAGATAAAAAAAAACTAAACAGTGGAAAGTCGTATCTTGTTACCCCATGTAAACCACGTGTTGCATACAAACTGGTGAAGACGCTTAAATAAACAATGAAAGTCGCACACTTTATGCCCCCGTAATGTATTACCAATGTGTTATAATAAATTTCTGCACACATTTATCCAACCCTTTTAGACCGCAACGTTATACAAGACCCTGGAATACTGAAAACGTTCATAGCCATACATTAGCCGACATAACTTTATGCAATAGGCCATTTTCTGAGTGTGCTATTTAATAGCCTACCAAGGTAGCAAACGGTTTTCCAAATTAAAGTTTTAGAACAAATAAAATCTAAAAATTTTACACAAACCTCGCCATGACCAAACAGTAGATTATATCCTTGTGTTTTGAATAGCCTACACAATGCTGCGTCTAATTTACTTTTTCTTCTTTTTTTAAAAAAAACGTAAGTTTTAGAATGTGCTGACATCATTTTCTGAGTGTGCTATTTAATAGCCTACCAAGGTAGCAAACGGTTTTCCAAATTAAAGTTTTAGAACAAATAAAATCTAAAAATTTTACACAAACCTCGCCATGACCAAACAGTAGATTATATCCTTGTGTTTTGAATAGCCTACACAATGCTGCGTCTAATTTACTTTTTCTTCTTTTTTTAAAAAAAACGTAAGTTTTAGAATGTGCTGACATCATTTTCTGAGTGTGCTATTTAATAGCCTACCAAGGTAGCAAACGGTTTTCCAAATTAAAGTTTTAGAACAAATAAAATCTAAAAATTTTACACAAACCTCGCCATGACCAAACAGTAGATTATATCCTTGTGTTTTGAATAGCCTACACAATGCTGCGTCTAATTTACTTTTTCTTCTTTTTTAAAAAAACGTAAGTTTTAGAATGCTGACATTAAATTTGAGTAGGCTACTTGAAGAAAGTTGTACAAACAGTCATCTAGCTAACCGTACTTTACGCGTAGTCTACAATTATTTAGCCCGAAAGCAAGACACACTTCTTCTTCTTCGTGTTTGTTTATTGGTTCTTCCCAAACTACACTACGTTCAAGGGGTATTACAGTCTAGGCCTGTGTAAAAAATTTAAAAAGGTTTCTTCGCCATAATTTCTGGAGAGTTGCGTGTTGTTAGACCAAAAGCTTCTTCGTAGGTTCGTTAGAAACCCCTGGACTCGTTGTCGCCGGCACCACGTGGTGTATACAACCCCCCATCTCCACCCCTCCCCAGTTCCCCCATCAATCACACACCCCTCCCCTCCACACACCTCAGGCAAGATTTTGTCATAAACTTTGACTTTAAGAACGCTTTCTGCGCCTGTGCGTGGCCTTTGACCCCTTTTGGAACAGCCCTCCGACACCGTCACAACCATTGGTTCGCGCAAACGTCCATCAAAAAACTCCTACGTAAACTTGCGTCAAATCCACGTGACAGAACGTTGGTACGTCATTTCGGCTTCTGATACACCCCAATGTCCCCTCTCTGAACAATTTTAGTCCTGCATTGTAGCCACTAGCTGCCGACGTGCTGTGGCGTTAGCGCTCTATCTTCTAGCGTATCACCACGGAACTCCGGACATCGATACAATGACAGAAAACTTTTCCCAAGTTATTTTTGCGTTTTTCGTTTTAATTCTTTTAAAACGTAACATATTCTTTTATTTAAATTATTTTCTTCATAGTCTTTCATGCGGACCATTCTAGGCTTTTAAGAGCGCTATCTCGCCTTTTATACCTATCTTTTGTCTATTTTTGTACACTATTGTGATTTCACGGAACCCGAAAAAGTTTCTAAGTGCTTTGCCCACCGTGTCTATGCGAGCGGACTATGCTTTGCGAACGCCTTTCACCACGGAGTTTATTTTTCTTCCTTCATGGCATCTAACAAGTCTTTACAATGATTTTGTTTAATGTTTTTTCATTATAGCCGTTATAGCGATTTTTCACGTTTTAACAGCATGCTTGAATTATTCTTTTTAACAAGCGGCTGCTGCCGCTAGCACAAACGGCTTTTTAAAAATAAAACTTAATTGCCGCTGCTACTACTTCTACAACTAACAACATATACATTTATACAACCATACTTTTTCACGATGTTTTTCAAAACAATGTACCGCACATTACATTGCCAATATGTCTCCCTAAGCACCCCTATCTCCAACCCTAAAAACAATTCGTCACAAAACCACAACGCTTACAACAATTCCCAATAAAATGACATCGCCAAACCCTTGAAACGAAAAACCCACAAACCCCCGCCCCGAATGATGATGCATCATCATAATCATAAAAATAAAAAAAATTCATAAAAAAAATAATTTATGCATAATCATAATTTTTCATAAACTCATTAATATTCAAAAAATGCCCTTTTGAACCCATCAATCAAATTTTGACAGATACCGAATCGTATTATACTACTCTGGTTGTCTCTCTCTTCAAAGTTCTCCATTGTTCGCCAAACAAAACAGAGGCTCAAGGCACTTTTATGCTGCAGTCCTGAAGCAAATTGCTCAACAGACCTGAATGTTTAGAGATTTGAATATTTGTGTGTTGTAGGTTGATGCTTTGAGATTTTACTTGAGAAGTGTGTGCAACAACTGAACATTGTGTGTAGTGTTTTGACAACAAGGTGATGTGTAATTGACATCAGAGTGTAAAGAAGGAAAGTCAGAGTCTAATGCAGATAAGGGAGTGTGAAGTAGTGCCAAATTGGGTCGAGCGATTGGTACATGAAGTGAAGGTTGTGCAAATTGTGCCGAATTTTCGCTTTTTGTGTGTTAACAATTGTGAAAAACTGTATACATAAATGACAGACAATAACACTCCCCATATCCAAGAATGAGAGAAAAAAACAAAAAACAAAACATGAACAACAAACCCCCCCCCGCCAATATACATAATCCCAGGTCAAAAGACATTTAGTCTATAATGTAATACTTAGAAACCCTGGCAGTATTACAGTTTTTCTCAGTTGCTAAAACACTAAACCCCATTCTCTGAACCAAATTCTCAGTGGCCTAAACTCATTTGTCGAATCAAACACTCTTTTGGCCAAACCTTAAACACTGTTCAGGTACTTAGACACAATTTGCAAAACTCATCCGCTCTTTTTTGCCAAACCTTAAACACATTCTCAGTCACTAAACACATTTCACACTGTGATACACTTGTGTTGCAAAATTGTAAAAACATGGCAGCTAACACAACTCCAACACAGCTGTCATCTGTTACACACAACAACTCAAAATTGAACACACATGTTTCTAATGATGTGATCAGACCAATTGGGCAGGATAAAAGTCAGTTCAGAGTGCACAGGTGGCACATGTGCATCCATCTACAATGGACGGAAACATACAGAGAGGCAGAGGAGGAAGAGTTCGTGTGAGAGGTGGTGGACGAGGAGGAAGGGGACGAGGAAGAGGCCAAGGAAGACCAAGAACAATCATTACTCATGAAATCCGGGCAACTATTGTACACCATGTTGTTGTTCATGGGATGACAATGAGGGAAGCAGGACAAAGAGTCCAATCCAATTTGAGCAGATTCTCTGTGGCCAGCATCATCAGGACATTCAGAGAAGAGAACAGGTAATTGTTTCTTGCTGTACAACATTTGACATACAGTATACTATACTGTAAGTACTGTAATGTTCATTACAATACTATTTTTACTGGCTGTATACGTTTGTAAGTGCATATTCCCCTTTGTAGAATTGAAAGATGACCAAATGGGGGTGGAAAGACTGCTCTTTTCTCCCAACAACAAGAAGCACTCATTGTTGACATGGTCCTTCAAAGTAATGCCATCCGACTCCGTGAAATCCAGCAGAGAGTGATTGAAGACAATGTCAACTTTGATGGAATCAACAGTGTGTCTCTGTCAACTATTGACCGTGTCCTCACACGCAACAGACTTAGCATGAAACAAGTGTACAGAGTACCCTTTGATCGCAACTCTGCAAGAGCCAAAGATCTAAGATATCAGTATGTGCAAGTAAGTGTAACCTACACACACTTTCAGCACTGATGCTTCCAGTACAATTCTATGCTCATCGGCCTACTGTTACTGTAGGCTAGTAGTTGCAGTTGCTACGTTTACAGTACTGTAAACTATATTGTAATGTACGTAAATCTATCTATTATCTATTTTTATAGAGAGTGTTTGAACTGGATTCCATTGAAAGGCCCCATGAATACATTTTCATAGATGAAGCAGGGTTCAATCTGGTGAAAAGGAGGCAGAGAGGCAGGAACATAATTGGTCAACGTGCCATTGTGGAAGTCCCTGGCCAGCGTGGTGGCAATGTCACCCTTTGTGCAGCCATAAGTAACTGGGGGGTTCTCCACCGTCATGCAAACCTGGGGCCATATAACACTGAACATCTCCTTACATTTCTGGGTGGTCTACAGGATATTATGGCTGCGCGTGAGCAGCTGCATCAGCAAGCAGTTCATCCTGTATATGTCATAGTTTGGGACAATGTGAGCTTTCACCGTGCTGTCCTGATACGTGAGTGGTTCACCAACAACCAGTGCTTCATAATGGTTTTCCTTCCACCTTACAGCCCCTTCCTGAATCCAATAGAGGATTTTTTCTCTGCGTGGCGGTGGAAGGTCTATGACCGACAGCCCTACACCAGGGCAACTTTATTGGAGGCAATGGAACAGGCCTGTGATGATATAACTGTCAAGGCTGGGTTCGGCACACCAGAGGGTTTTTCCCCCGTTGCCTGGCAAGGGAAAATATTGCCTGTGACGTGGATGAAGTCCTCTGGCCGGACCCCGCACAAAGACAACTGATGTTGGAGAATGAATCTCAGTGACTTTGATTGTGCAGTAATGTGCTTTTCATTTAGTTTTTTTAGTTTTTGTTATGAAAGTGCAGATATCACTTTGACTGCGATAAGTTTTTGCTAAATGCATTTACAATAAACATTTTCTGTTAACTACATGCCCTGGATGCTGTGTCCTAAATTATTTTATGTAGTGTCTAACGAATGCTCTGTGGTGAATATATTTTTTACTTGCTGTGTGTATGATCTGAACACATTGTTTGGTTTTGAACACAGGATAAGTGGTTTTGAGGTGATAGTTTGATTTTGATAGAAAAGTCTGGGGTTTTGTGAATGTAGTTAGAATTTTTGGATTTGTGTTTAATGTTTTGAGAAAATGGGTGGAGGTTTCAAGAAATGTGTTTTAGCAACTGAGAAAAACTGTAACTGGTTGCTGCTTTTCAACATCTCGTTATTTATGTTGAAAATAAATTATTTAACCGCATGCCTTTCTTTAGTTTTAGTGTTCTGAGATGTTCAGTTAATTCCTGCATTGTAATTGGTGTGTCAATTGGGTTCTGGTTGTCTTTGATTGATTGTTCTAGTAATGTTAGTTTTTCTTTGATTTCATTTTGGTATGTTGTTAATTTGTCTTGTTCAATATCCCTATATAAGTTTTCAAAATATTGTTTCCAAATTGAACCATTTTTTAAAGTTAATGCAGGTTTTTGTGCCGAACTGAAATTATTCCACATTTCCCAGAATTTGTTTTGATCAATGGATTTTTCAATGTCTGAGAAATTTATTAAGGCGATTCTCCTTTTTTTGTTTTAGAGTGTTCTTGTATTGTTTTAATGTTTCACAATACTCCAAGCGTAAATCTGGGTTTTGAGGCTGATGATGTTTCTGATTAGACAATTTCTGTAGTTTTTTCCGAATTGAGTTACATTCGTCATCAAACCATTTATCTTTGTAATTTTTCTTTGGGTTGCCTTTCTTATTTAGTTTCAGGTTTGATATTTTAGCTGCTTCATCAAATATATCCTGAATATGGTTAACTACCAGATTTAGGCCTGTCTTATTACGTTCGTATTGTGTGTTAATAAATTTGTTAGTTAGGTTAGTGATTTCAGGTGAGTTAATAGCTTTGTCAAATTCTTCTGCACTGTTTGGAGCCCATCTGTATGTGTGTTTTAGATCATACAGCTTACTGGGCTGTGTCTGTATGTTATCTGGCTCGTTTGTTCTGTTTATATATACAAGGATTTGGTTATGGTCTGATAGGGGGGTTTGTTGCCTGACAGTGAATGCATTTATGGAGGAGGGGTCCACATCTGTAATGGCATAATCTACAACACTATTCCCATGAGCTCAGCTGTAAGTGAACCTTCCAAAGAAGTCCCTTCTGGTCCTACCATTAATGATATACAGACCTAAGGTTTGACAGAGATACACTACCTGTCTACCGTTTTTATTGATTGTATTATCATGGTTGTTTCTGGTTTTTGTGATTGGAGTGTGGTACACAGGAGATTGGCCAAAAATATGTTTGTTTCCTTCACTTTTAAGGAAATCAGGGAGATTACCTGTCCTGGCGTTTAGGTCTCCACAGAGCAGCACACTTCCCTGGGCCTGGAAGTGGCAGATCTGTGTGCAGATCATTAAAAATGCTTTCGTTAAAATAGGGAGAATCTGATGGGGGGATGTAAATTGCACATAGGTAAATATCCTTTTTAGATGCAATAACTTTCCTGCTAATTTTAAGCCAAATGCAAGTCTCACCTATTTTTACTGGGTCAATGAATTTGCTTAGTTCTTCTTTGTACCACACAACAATTCCTCCAGAGTCTCTGCCACGGTTTGTATGTTTGTGTTTAAGGGACGGGAGAATTAACTCTCTAAAGTTTGATGGGCATTCTGAGGACACATCAGCACGACACCAGGTTTCACCAAGTATCACAATATCCATATTTTTAAAAACTATTTACAAATTCAGGATCTGTGCTCTCAGACCACAGACCCTGAATGTTCCAGCTGCAGATTTTTAGAGTAATCTTATTTTATGTAAATTTGTAGATAAATGAAATAAACTACAAAGTACAAACATGACTTGTTTTAAAAGCCTCACAGATAGTGGCCGTTGTGAAACATTTGAAATCATTGTACATCTTCTTTTTTTTTTTTTTGTACTTACTCCCTTCTAGGTCATTACCTTATTACAAATCAAGCCTAGGAGGCAGCAAATCTCTGTCATATCAGAGCCAGCAGGGCCCTGTGTGGCTGCAGCGTAGCTGAGTCCAGGCTGGGGGGGCTGGACTGCGACGTTGTGCACTGGGTTGTGGGTGGGCAGGGTGGGCAGGGTGGGCTGGAGGGGCTGTGGGGGACTATTTCTCCAGGGCACATTACTCCGCTGTGTCCCATGATGGCTGTGCTTGGGTAAGGGGCTGGGGCTGGCTGGCTGGCGACCCAAAGCAGTGTCTTTCAGAGACTTAGCAAATATTTTGACCCCCTGCTCATTAAGGTGCACCCGGTCACATAAGTGTTGTGCCCTCAGAGTGGGGTGGTGGACGAGGTGCACGTTTGCCAGATGTGAACATACCCTAGTCAGTTGGCTGTTGATGGTGTTTATAGTGTGCTGGGGTACGTCGGCACGAGGCAGAAGGGTAGAGATGGCTATTTTTGCCCTGGGGACACCCTCCTGCCAGGGAACATGCGCCTCATGTCCACATGTTTCCCGTTTGAGTCGCTCAGGAAGGCGGTGTCTGTGGACGTGGTTGCTGTGCGTCTGGGTGGGGCAGTGTGTTTGGGTGGACCTGTGTGACTGGGGGGTACTGTGTGAGTGGTATGTCTAGGTGCGGGCGTGGCTGTGGCTCGTCTAGGGGTGGGAGTGGGGGTGGTCGTGACTTTTCTGGCCAAGGGGGTGGGCATTGTCTGTCTGGGAGTGGGTGTGGGTGAGGCCTTTCTGGGGGAGGGGGTGGGCATGGCTTGTCTAGGAGAGGGAGTGGGCGTGGTCTTCCTAAGAGAGGGGGGTGTTGTGTATGTGGTGGCTGCAGAGGCAATAGGTGGTATTGGGGTTCGCCATTTCCCAGTTGCTCCGTGGTTCAGGTCCAGGTCGTCTGAAGGGGTCATGTGTTCCTGGCAAGCTCTTTGTGCAGCTGCTGGTTCTCCTCCTTTAGAGTGCTCACCTCCTCCTGTAGGTGTCAGGGCGTTGTAGTGGTACAACGATGAGCCAAACGCGATAAAAGAAAAGAGAAAATGAAAGAACCTCCCAGCCGTAGCCGAAACCAAAAACACCCTTGAAAAACGGGATAGCCACGTAAACACGGGCGAACTAATACTGATAGACAGAATAACAGCAAAAACAAGGGCACCCTCGGAACGTGACTATAACGCCCGATAATTGGTGAAAGAAATGAAAATAAAATAACACTCACGCCCTCCAACAACAAAGAGAGCGGGAGTAGAAAGGAGAAGTAAAAAGAGAGAATCCAAAACTGTATTCCCTGAGCTTCTAAGTAGTTATCTGGGTAAGCTCTACTACGCGAATAAAGAACAAATCTTTTTTTACCTGTGAGCAGAGGAAACAAACAACGACCAAAACATTCGAGAAGGCACGAAATGATAAAGAAGCGTCAGGAAGCGGAACTCAGGGATTTAAATACCTCCTGACGCGGACGACAGGTGAACCAGATAATACCTGGGCGAAAGGAAAATCCCGCAAGGGAATGCGGAGAAAAAATCCGATAGACCGAAAAAAGGCGAGGCGTGGGATTTAGAGGAAAGGAAGGGAAAACCATGACAGTAGGTGTTCCAGTGCAGCCGTGTGCTCCTGTCTGAGCTGGTGGAGCTCCTCTCTCAGCTGTTCTGCCGGGTCTCGCTCTGTAGCGCTGGTCCTGGTGTTCTCCCTGAACTCAATGAACTCGAGCTCTAGCAGGGACAGGCTCTCTCTCAGCTGCTGCAGGCAGTGTGTGACTCTGGGGGAGCAGGAGGGCTGGGTGGGAGTCAGCAATCTGCTGGCTGGATCTGGGTCTGGGGTACTGGGGATCAACAGGCTTGGAGGGTCACAGGTTATAATTTTGTCTGGAGGAGCTGTGATTCCAGCATTTTCTTTTAATGTTGGAAACCTTTTCTCAAAGTCCAAAAGAGTCTCCTCATTTCCCTGCACTAAGACTGTGCCATTGTGGTAAATGATTATGGTGAGGGGGTAACAGTCTGAATCCTCCTCCTCACCTATGTTCAGCTGTCTGCCTTTGGAGATCCCATTCTTTTTTATGTGGATAAATTCCGGACACAGTGTGTGATGCCAGGTTTCAGTTTTATCCGTGTAGAAAATCATGTTTGTCATTGTTTGTATGTTTCCTGTTGTTGTGTAATCTACAATTAGGGTCTCTGGACAGTCTTGCATGACTGTAGTTTTGAATGTTTTCCTGGCTTTAGCACTTCTGGTATTCTCAGGGTATCGGATTTCAAAGGAGTTCGGCCCTGCCTGCTGCAGCACTGATTGCCCTGTCTGACCCAAACTGTTACATGTAGCCATGTTTAATTAGTGTCCTGTCAATCAAAAAGGCTTTGTAACTGTCACTTTCCAACTGCCACTTTTTCAGTGGAACACACGGCTAAGTGCTACGTATTGTAATCCAGTTATGAGCAGTTTAAAAATCAAAAAGGAAAATATATATATATTTATTTATCTATTTTTGTGTCCTCTTTTATCCACTCTTTGTAATAGGGGTTCTCCTTTCTTGTCTTTTGTCCCTTAATTAGAAAGGCTTACCTTTCGTTTGTCTTCCTTTTATCCCCTCTTCTTTTTTTATAAATGTAGAATTTCCTTTTCTGTTCTTGAGTCCTTTTTTGTGAACTTATCTTATTTTTTGTGAACTTATCTTGTTTTTTTATGTCCTTCCTGATTTTTTTGTTAATTTTACTTCCCCTTACTGTTTAGCATTTATCAAGGAACTTCCCATTAATCATATAAAATAAAATAAAAGAACTTAGAAATAACTGAACTTAGTCATAATTACTTCTAGATTTATAATTTACAAGTGTCTGTGTTTTATTTGTAGTTTATTTCATTAATCTTTAATAAAAAGGTAAGTTTTTCAGGAGCTCATCATTCTGTGACTGTCCTGTAACTCTCTCTCTCTCTCTCTCTCTCTCTTTCTCTCTCTCTCTCTCTCTCTCTCTCTAATAGTACTGTAAGCTTATGAGCACTGAGCAGCGTGGTCAGGCTCATAGTACTGTAAGGTTATGAGCAGCGTGGTCAGGCAGATAGTGCTGTAAGGTTATGAGCAGCCTGGTCGGGTCATAGTACTGTAAGGTTATGAGCAGTCTGGTCTGGCAGATAGTGCTGTAAGGGTCTTACCTCTTTTTCTCCTGTTATAAAGTTTCTGTTTCTCAGCAGGTCTTGCATGTTCTTACGTTGGTAGTATTTGGCTTTGTTATGTGCATTTCTGGGTCGGACAGGAAGAAGTCATCCGTTTCCACAAAGATCTGAAAGCATCTCTCTCTCTCAAATTCAAATTCAAATTGCTTTATTGGCAGGAAATACAGATGTAAATATTGCCAAAGCATACATAAAATGCATATGTACAGTAAAACAATAATATAAATAAGAACAACACAATAACAATAACAATGTTAAAGATAAATAAACATTAAATCAACAGTATCAAGAGTCTCTCCTGTATGAGTGGATGGTCACTCAGTGTCCCTCAGGTTATGACAGGCTAAAATATATTGTGCCGCAATTGGGGCTGTTGGTCCTTCTCCTAATAGGATTGCACATTTCTCATTTTTTGGTAGGAAATTGAAGTTCTGTATGATTTTAGAAAATTTGGGGAAATATTCTTTTCTTATTTTTGTGTATTTTGGGCAGTTAAGGAGGAAGTGCAGCTCTGTCTCTACCTCTCCTGTCTTACAGTGACCACATATTTGTTGTTCTTTTGGTAACCATGAGTTTTTGTGTCTACCTTTTTCAATTGCAAGGGTGTGGTCACTGAGCCTGTATTTGGTCAGGATCCTTCTCTGCTTTGTATCTCTGACAGAGAAGAGATACTCTGCTGGAGTATAATTTTTTTTTAGGGTCCGATAGCAAATTAGTCGACTCTGTGTTTTGGTTTCTTTATCCCAATGTTCCAAATACGATATTTTTGTTTGTTGCATAATTTGGGTTACACTGATTTGTGGCTGGTTAGCAGTGCTGGACCGAGCATGGTGTAGGTTAGTTTGGGTTACAGAATTAGTAAGCTTCAGTACGAGCTGACTGAGGGGGCTCTTTTCAGGGTTCAGTTCTTGGGATTGTAGCGCCTTAAATTGTAGCGTGTCATTGGGGCTTGCTTTAAGGTGCATTCAGAATATGAGTGCTCTTTTTTGTATACTTATTGCCAATGGAAACCGGCCTAATTCGGCCCTACATGCATTATTAGGTGTTTTCCTTTGTATTTGTAAAATATTTCTGCAGAATTCAGTATATCCAGAGTTTCAGTTGGATTCTTGTCCCATGCAGTGTAGTTTTGGTGACTGAGTGGACCCCAGACCTCACTTCCATAAAGCGCAATAGGCTGAATTACACTATCAAATAGTTTAGACCAGATTCTAATGGGATATTCAGTTTGAAAAGTTTTCTCTTTATTGCATATATTGCTCTTCAAGCTTTCTCTTTTAGTGCATTTACTGCCATGCAGAAACTCCCCGATGCAGTGATTGTCAGACCAAGGTAGGTATAATTCATAGTGTGCTCTAGGGCGGTGTTACCTAGAGTAAATTTGTATCTGCTTTCCTGACATCTGGGCTTCTTTTGGAAAATTATAATCTGTCTTTTTTAATTTTACTGCCAGGGCCCAGTTCTGGCAGTATTGCTCAAGCAGATCCAGGTGTTGCTGTAACCCTTGTTCTGTGGGTGACAGCAGGACCAGGTCATCTGCATAGAGCAAACATTTGACGTCTTTGTCGAACAGTGTGAGACCAGGAGCTGCAGACTGTTCCAACAACACCGCTAACTCATTAATGTATATATTGAACAATGCTGGACTGAGATTGCAGCCCTGTCTCACACCACGTCCTTGAGTGAAGAATTCTGTCCTTTTTTTGCCAATTCGTACCGCACACTTGTTTTCTGTGTACATACATTTAAATATGTCATAAACTTTACCCCCTACACCACTTTGAATAATTTTATAAAATAAGCCTTGGTGCCAAATAGAATCAAATGCTTTTTTTAAATCAATGAAGCATGCAAAGATTTTTCCATTTTTTGTATGGTGGACAAGTTTATTTATTAAGGTGTGTAGGGTGTAAATATGGTCAGTGGTACGGTGGTTGAGTATCTGACTCTTACTCAAGACATTGTACTCGTTAAGGAAGTTTATAAATCTTCTATTAAGGATGCTACAAAATAACTTCCCCAGATTACTGCTTACACAAATGCCTCGGTAATTATTAGGGTCCAATTTTTCTCCACTTTTATGAATTGGTTTTCCTTACATGCACAGTTTTTTTCAGGAACACTTTTATTTGATTATGGTCTGAGAGGGGAGTTTGCTGCCTGACAGTAAATGCACTGATAGAGGAGGGGTCCATGTCAGTGATTGCATAATCAACTACACTACTCCCAAGAGCTGAAGAATATGTGAACCGCCCTAAGGAGTCCCCTCTGATCCTGCCATTAAGGATATACAGACCTAAGGCTTGACAGAGATGCACTAATTCCCTTCCGTTCTTGTTTATTATTTTATCAGGGTTGTTTCTTCTCATGAGTGTGGGTGTGAGGTACAGAGGGTCCTGTCCAAACACATGGTTATTTCCTTTGGTGTCTATGCAGTCATTTTCTGTGCCTGTGCGGGCATTAAAGTCTCCACAGACCATCACATTTCCCTGGGCCTGGAAATGGACAATTTCTGTGTGGAGGGTGTTGAAGAACTCCTCATTGAAATAAGGAGATTCTAATGGAGGAGTGTATGCTGCACACAAGTATATATCCTTGTCACTGATGTCAATATCTTTACTTATTTTTAGCCAAATGTGGGATGTTCCTTGTTGAACAGTTGTGATGTGTTTGGCAAGATCCCCTCTGTACCACACCACTATTCCCCCTGAGTCCCTGCCATGCCGCACAGTGCTTAGTTTCAAAGAGGGCACTATGATTTCATTGTAACCTGAGGGGCACTGAGTGAGCACATCGTTACGGCACCAGGTCTCTAGCAGAATTACAATGTCAACATTTTTTATGTTTTTTAAGAATTCAGGGTCTGTACTTTTTGCTCCAAAGGCTGTGGAGTACAGACCTTGCAGATTCCAAGAACTGATGCAAAAGGATCTCATTCTGGATTACAATGAACATTTAAATCCTAAGTATAATAAACGTGTATCTAACACACACAAAAAAAGTACATTATTATTATATTTACTTGTGAATTATTTAATGAAAATAATGGAAATTATTATTATTAATAATAATACATTTTGCTGGGTATTCTCTTCCTACCCTGTTGGTTGTACCGTGTAACTGCAGGGTTAGTTCAGCAGTCTGCTGCAGAGGATCCCCAGCAGGTGCTTTATTTCTCCCAGTTCTGAAGAGGCAGGGGGGGTGGGTAGAGGGGGGTAGAGGGGGGGGGTTCTTCAGGACTGCAGCATAACTCTGGTGCTGCTGTACAGGGGGTCTGCCAGTGGGGCGGGGCCTGTACTCAGGGTGTGGGGGTCTGCTGGTGGGGCGGGGCCTGTACTCAGGGTGTGGGGGTCTGCTGGTGGGGCTGGGTCTGTACTTGGGGTGTGGGGGGCTGGGGCGGTGTGGGGAGACAGGTGGATGAGCAGAATTGCCTGGTCTGGGTGGGGCTCGGGGTGTGTGGGCTGGGGTGTGTATTCTTTGGTACCCCCTGTTGGCCAAGCTGTAGGGCAGGACTGTTGGGTTGCGTCCCAGGGCAGCATCTTTTAGGGTCTTGGCAAAAATTTTGACCCCCTCCTGGTTTAAATGGAGTCCATCATAGAGATGCCAGGAGCGGATGGTGGAGTGGTGTGCCAGGTGCACATTGGGTAGCGTGGCACAACCCCTGGCGATCTCCGAATTTATCTCCTGGAGGATGTGGGGAGGTGTGTCTGCTCTGGGCAGCAGTGTGGACATGACAACACGTGAGTCGGGAAACAATTGTGCTGCTTTCTCTGCCACCTTCCACACTGCACTGGCAGTTTTGTGGTACATGTTGCACAGGTCATTGGTGCCAGTGTGCACCATGATGCAGGAAGGGTTTCCCAGTGTCTCCCTCTTCAGCAGCTCCATGGCCCGTCCTGTGTTGCTGCAGCGGATTGCTTGGACCTCTTGACCCGGGAACAGCCTCTTAGCTTCCAGGAACTGAGTGTATGTCAGAGGAGAGTGTGTGTCAGAGGGAGGCTGTGTGTCTGGGCAGGGCTGTGTGTTGGAAGCAGCAGCAGTGTTTGTAGGGTGTGTCTGACTCTCCTCTGTGACAGGTAGTGTGGTAGTGTCAGAGTGCTCAGGTAGGGCTGACAGAGGCTGTGTGTCAGTGTCAGGGGGGAGGACTGTGTTTTGGGGGGGAGTGCAGTGTGTGTCTGTGTTTGTGGAGCGGGGGGTTGTAGCGTGTTCCCGGAGCTGCTCCCTCAGGTCCTGCAGCTTTCTGGTGAAGGCCCTCTCCCTCTGCAGCATGTCTTCTTTTATTTTAGCCAGCTGAGCTCTCAGGGCCTGGTTGTCTTGCTGCAGCTCAGTGATCCCTGCTCTCAGCTCCTGGGTGACGTCATCTTTCGGTAGCTGGACGGAGCTAGACTCAGACAGCCTGGCCAAGGTGTGCTCTCTGAATTCAACAAATTCTAATTTCAGCAGGGCGAGGCTCTCTGCTAGGTTGAGTGTGGGGACTGAGTGTGGGGGGATCAGGGACTGTCAGGCTTGCTGTGGGTCTGGGGGGCGCTGTGTCTTTTTCTTCATCCGATTCCTCACTGTCAATTGCTGAGGCCTTCCCATTCTCTACCTCACATTTCAGCAGTGCAAATTTTTCCTCAAAGGAGTGGAAGCTGGCTTCACTCCCTTGGATTAGTACAGTGCCATTGTTATATATATTGATAGTCTGTATGGGGCTATCTAGGTCTGCATCCTCATGGATGGTAATTTGGCTGCTGTGACAGATCCCTCTCCGTTTAATAAAAAGGTAATTTTTGCATAGAACTGCATTCCACACATGTTTATAGGCACTATCAGAGTTAGTTTATAGGCCTTTCTGGCCTGGGCCCCTTTAAGATCTGCAGGGTAAACGATGTACGCTGGTGTACGCTGGGTAGGGTGGCGCATCCTCTGGTGATCTCTGCGTTGATGGATGCGATGATGTGTGGGGGCATGTCTGCTCGGGGCAGCAGTGTGGAGATTACCACCCTGGAGTCAGGGAACTCCTGTGTGGCCCTCACTGCCACCTTCCTCACGGCGTGGGCGGTGTGCTGCTGTAGGGCTCGCAGGTCGTTGGTGCCGGTGTGGATGACGATGCAGGCGGGAGTCCCCAGTGTGTCCCTCTTCAGTAGCTGCAGGGCCTGTTCTGTGTTCGCGCAGCGCACTGAGCTGACCCGCCGGCCTGGGAACATCTTCCGTGTGTCCAGGTGCTTCCCGTTGGAGTCCATGAGCAGAACCACCTCGGCACTGGGGCTCTTTTTTTGTGTTAGTAGGAGGTTGTGTGTTAAGGGGTGTGGGCATCTCAGTATGTGTGTGTGTGTCAGTGAGGGGCTGTGTGTCGGTGAGGGTTTGTAATGTAAGGTCTGTGGGTGTGTTAGGGTGTGTGAGTGTGTCAGTAGGGGATTGTATTTTGGGAGTAGATTGTGTGTTAGGGGGTGTGTGTGTGTCAGGTAGGGCTGTGCTGTGTGTGTACCTGTGGAGCTGCTCTTGTAGCTTGTGCAGCTCTGTGTTGTACACATTGTCCCTGTGCTTCATGTCCTCTTTAAAGCTGGCCAGCTGGGCTCTGAGAGCTGCATTGTCCTCCTGCATTTCTTTCACTTCGGCCATTGCATCATTGAGTGCCATCCTGCACTCTCTCTTCATCTGGCAAACCTCATCCCGTAGCTGTTGGGAGAGGCTGTGCTCACACAGTCTGGCCATGGTGAACTCCCTGAATTCTGTGAAGTCCTGTTCCAGCAGGGCCAGGGTCTCCCGCATTTGCTCCATGTACTTGGGGGGTACAGGGGTGGCGTTGGTAGGCGCAGGTGTGGTATTGGGAGGTTTGCTTGTGTTGACTGTGCTGTCAGTGGTTGGGGATTCAGCACTGATGTCAGGTTCAGGGCTGGTGGTTTCGGGCATGCCTTTAAGTTTGTCTGCCTCATCTTTTAAAAGTAAAAATAGCTCCTCAAAGGAATGCAAGCTGGCCTCACTGCCCTGAATTAATACTGTACCATTGTGGTAAATATTAACAGTTAAAACTGTGGGGCTGTCATCTGATTGTTCTCCAATGGCAATCTGTCTCCCATGACAGATGCCTCTTTTTTCACACTGTGAAAATGCTTACACACAGCTGTGTGCCAGGCTGTTGGGTGCTCAGTGTGGAAGATCCGGTTGTTTTTGATCTTCCTGTCCTCTATATGAGCATAATCACAGTACAGGGACTCAGGGCTGCTCTTCAGAAGTGACAGTTTGTACTGTTTCCTGGACTGGGCATTGGTGGCTTCTACAGGGTACTGTAGCTCTGTGCTGCCTGCAGGCTGCTCCGTTGCCATGGTAAACAAAAATATTTACACTTGAGGCCAACTGTCACTTTCTTCAACTGCCTGTTGGTACTTGGCTAATGTTTAGCTTGCTAACTTGTTGTTCAGCCTTTAGTTTTATTTTGAAAAACATTTCATTTAATTAATTAATAGTATATTTGAGGCCTACCTTCTGTGCTTTTCTGTTTTGTTCTTTCTTATTCTCCCTTCTTTGTTTTTCAGGTGTCCAGTCCAGTCCAGTTCGCTTTACTTGCTAAATCAGCTTGCTAATTAGCTTTCCTTGCTGATTTATGCTAATTTGTTTTATATGTTTTTCTATATTGGATATTTTTCAATTGTATAGTAATATTCCTGTTCTACACATGTTCAGTGTTATTTTCTTTGGTATTCTGCTGTTATATATAAATTTGTCTCATCAAGAACTATGTTAAAAGGAAAACATTTTAAGAGCTCATCACAGGTGTGTCTCACAAGAGCACAAAGACGAATATGAAAACTTACTACAATGGTGGGATGTAGGGAAAACACAAATTAGGGTTTTCTGCCAACAGTATACCTCTCACTCAGGGAGATACCTATACCTCTCAGGGGGAGATGGAGATTAATGCGTAACACACTATGCCTTGCATGTGGGTCATGGGCTGTATTATTCCACCATGCAGTTATGGGCAGCTCGTAGCAGTGTTAGTCCCTCCATGATTTATAGCCTAGTTAATCTCAAGTCAACCTCACCTCCCGCATGCTCGTTATGCTCGGTCTCCTCTGGAACGTATCACCCTTGCGGGTGATACAACAAACGAGGCTCTGACTCTGGAGGAGCAGGGACCCCTTAAAAGGTATGTGGCACAAGGCCCACCGGGGTGTGGATATGCCCTGGCTGCATACCAATCCCTGCGCCAGCTATGGTTAAATAGTACTGCTGCCTTGCAGGTAGTCCTTGGTTGAACAAAGGCTAAGGGACCACCCCCGACAGAAAAAGGGTGACTGAAGGAGTTGCGCCCTCAGATGCACTAAAGCAAACGACAAGATTAATGATGTCACGACTCAATAGCACCAGGGTTAAAGCCCCTGTCCCCCCCAGGCCTTCTAAGTCCACTGCCACAATGTATGATGAACTGGTCCGAAATCCGGATGGAAGGATCAGCTCTGACTTGGACGAAGATGACCTGGAAAGACGATTCATTCGTCGCATGACCCCTTGCAATATCAGCACCTTCAATGTTCGGACAATCAACCATGTTTCAAAGAAGGAAGAACTCTTCCACCATGCCCTCCAATATAACATCGATGTGATCTGTCTGCAGGAGCACCGAACCCATCATACTGAAGTTCTGATGCAGGAAAGGATTGGCGCCTACTTACTTGTAACAGCCTCAGCAGAGAAAAACACCATCAATGCTACAGTTAGGGGCGTTGGATTTCTCCTGTCCCCCAGAGCTCAGAAAGCATGCCACAATATTAATAAGATCAGTGAGCGCATTGTGGTTCTCACACTATTAGGCAACCCGCAAACAACTGTCGTCTGTTGCTATAGTCCCACCAATGAGGAAAGGTATACAACTGATATCGAGAACTTCTACAAAGTGCTATTAACTACTGTGGCTGCTGTCCCTGCACACAACTTACTGATCATAGGAGGTGACTTCAATGCCCAGCTGGGCCCTGATAAGGCCAGATTCACCTACCATAAAGACACTAACAAGAATGGCCGATTCCTGACTGACTTCATGGAACAGTCAAATCTTATTGCTGCAAACACAAGGTTTCAGAACCGCCCGAACAGACTGTGGACCCATAGGTCTCCTCGCGGATACCTGTCACAGTTAGACTACATCCTTGTTCGGAGGAAGTGGCAAAACAGCATTAAAAATTGTCGTGCCTACACATCATTTACAAGTGTGGGCTCAGATCATAAGATAGTTTCTGGTACTTTTAAAATAAGCTACAGGCAAAGCAAACCACCAACCAAAGACCCCATGAAACAGATAGACTGGAAGAAAGTGTCATCAGACAACACATTAAACCAGGAATTCACAATATCAGTACATAACAGATACTCTGCTCTTATTGTCCAACTGGACGACCCAACTGACATCAGCTCAAAGTATGACAAGCTTGTAGATGCAACTCGGGAGATTGCCCTTGACAGCCTTCCCAGAAAGAAGAAAAAGTCACATCTAATCTCCAACAGTGGTAAAGTGTTGGATGCAAGAAGGGCACTGAAGAGTGTGGCCAACTCTCATAGAGCTCGTCCCACAAGGGGCTCTGAATCCAGACTAGATGCTGCCAAGTTTGCACTTAAAGATGCCTACACCAGAGAGCTTGAAGAGCAGCTCATATCTAAAACCAAGGAACTGGAAAAGGCACACATTGGAAGGCGACATGGTGCAGCCTGGGAAGCTCTAAGGGAGATAACAAACAAAAAGGCCTCTCCAATTATAAAGATCAGAGGAGACACCACTCAAGAAAGACTGAACAAATGGTTCGATCACTTCAGCACTCTTCTTGGAAGTCCTGACCAACAATCGGTTGACTTGAATGCCCCTTTCTACAACAGTAGGGTGAGTGACAAGCTACCCATTGAGACCAAACTATTTACCATGGAGGAACTCCAATCAGTCCTGAAAAACCTGAACAAGGCAAAAAAGCCAGGACCTGATAACATTCCAGCCTTCCTATGGAAGCACGAGCTCTTTCATAACCAACTGTTGGAATTCTGCAACGGAACATTCAAGGGTAGGAAGCCCAAAGCATTCTCAAAGTCCTGCATTATCCCATTACCAAAGACCGGTGACCTACAACAACCAAACAACTACAGGGGCATCACTTTATCTGCCATTGCCTCGAAAGTCTACAACTCTCTTCTTCTGAACAGGATCACTCCTCACCTTGACCCGATTCTTCGAAGGAACCAAAATGGGTTCCGGAAGAAAAGATCCACCCTTCCGCAGATTCTGGCAATAAGGCGAATCATTGAGGAACTCAAGGTCTCAAAGAGGAGAGGCACCATCATATTTGTAGACTTCTCAAAGGCTTTTGACAGTGTGAACAGAGCAGCCATGATGTACATCCTCCATAATTATGGAATTCCTGAGCAGATTGTTAAAGCCATTGCCATAATGTACGAAAATCCCATCAGTTTCGTTCAGACCCACGATGGTCCAACAAAAGAATTCCCGACTACAGCTGGAATTCTCCAAGGTGACACGCTTGCACCTTTCCTGTTTGTCATCGTGGTGAACTATGCTCTACGACAATCAGTGGACAAAATCAGAGACAATGGCCTCATGGTTGGAAGAAGATCTGGTCGTCAGAGCGAGAAATACCTGACTGACCTCGACTATGCAGACGATGTCGCCCTGACCGCAGAGCACATAACATCTGCTCAGACTCTGCTCATCTCATTTGAAGAAGCCGCTGCCAAAGTAGGACTCAAGCTAAACACAAAGAAAACAGAATGCATGCTTATGAATGAGGACCCTACCCACCAAAGTATTACATCAATGGATGGATCACACATTAAGGAAGTTGAGGACTTTAAATATCTTGGTTCATATGTGGCTGACAGCAGGAAGGACTTTCTTGCCAGAAAGGGACAAGCCTGGAATGCCTGCAACAAACTCCTCAGAGTCTGGCAGTCCGGCATTGCAACATCCACCAAGGTCTCTTTCTTCAGGGCCTGTGTTGAAAGCATCCTGCTATATGGTGCTGAGACATGGACTATGAAGAAGGAACTACAAGACCGGCTCGATGGCACATATACAAGACTCCTCATGTGTGTTAAAAACATCTCCTGGAAAACTCATCCAACCAAAGAGCAGATCTATGGTGAACTGCCGCCAATAACAACAACCGTAGCACGTCGTAGAGCAATCTTTGCTGTTCACTGCTACCGTTCCAAGGATCAAGTAATATCAGATATCCTGCTATGGCGGCTCCCCCAATCGTCCAGAGGAACCAGGCCTCATACATATCCTGACACAATCTCCAGGGACACAGGACTTTTATTCCAAGAAATGGGAGCAGCAATGGCCGACAGGACCCGATGGAAATACGTGGCATCTAGGATCTCGACGACAGTCGAAGGATGATGATGATACCTCTCACTCTACAGAAAAACTGAAACAAATGTTGTGGATACTACTGGGTCCAACCCTGCCGACCCCGCTAATTTGTTGTGGTTTCAAAGTTACAAGAATTTCAAAGTTTTCAGCTTTTGGACCCAATCTCTTTATAAGTTTTCAAAATAAAAAGGACGAACGAGGCAGAATCTCAGAGAATGCCAGACTTTTATTTCACACAACGCACAATAACAATAAAAGTCTAGCGTAGTGCCCCTGCAGGGATTATCAAAAATGTCAGACCTTATTCCGTACACCGCTCAATCAAAGTCTAACCCCTCCGCAGAGACACTAAAAAATGATCAGTTTTAGTTTCACTTTTATACAGTTTTCTTTTCACAAAGTCCCTCCCACTTCTCCACGTAACAGGTGTCTTGTCTTCTGAGGCCTCATTGGTTGTTTCCAGACATCAATCTCTGACTCCGCCCTCTTTTATTAGCGTCATCCTGTGTCGAGAACCTTTCAGAACTTTCCTTCGTAGGGCATCTCCTATTGGATGGTCTCAAGGCTATCTTGGTTTCCCAAGCTCCTGGCTCCACCCCGTGAGGAGAGTTCTCAAACTCTCCCCCCGCAGATTCCCAGTCACCCCTCTCCAGCTCCGCCCCATGAGAGGAGTTCTCACCGGACAGCAACATTTTGCATAGAGAACTGAGTAACCATGGTGATCAGATACCAGGTGTTTGGACAATATCCAAGTTCTTCTCAAACTCCCCTGGACGGCTAACTGTGTGTAAAAAATAACTGTGGCTTCAACTTTTATAGTCAGACTCAGCGTTCATATTCACAGAAATGTCTATATCTCACTGTGACCATTCTATTTATTAACTTTATGGGATTCTGTGAATGTGCATTTTAATTAATTTATCACGATGTGTTTCTGTGCTCATTTTGTACTGAAATCAGGTGTTCGGACCCAATACCCAATTTCTCCTCCAGGCCTTTAGAAGGCACCTAAAACAACCGTTGCCTAGAAACGTCTTGGAAGGCGCCCAAAATAATCATTGTTTAGGAACATCTTATCATCTTATCAGACTCTCTGGACTCTCTGAAAAGCAGCAGTTTTTGACTGTGGCCTTCAGCTCCTTCTAGTCAGAGAGACAGAGAACGTGTCTCTCTGCTCTTATAATATTTTACTGTGCTTAAGAATGCGTTTCTCTGCTCTTAATATATTTATACATTCTGTATATTGTTCTTAATTCCTTCACAGATACATATTCAAATATTATCAATACATACTGTCACAGGTGACCAATGGATTTAATGGAATTCCCAACAATCCCCCCTTTGAGGCTTATTAGCCTCACCATCACCAATTCCATTATACTACAGTGCTGCAGGAGAGCGTTCATATTTCCAATCCTCCTCTTTTCCATCATTCCCTATTTTTTTAAGCTCACACTGCCCATTGGTCCTTCCACATAACGTATATTAGTGTATGGCTGTAACCATACTAAACCACCATCCTTTCGCTGTTAAATTATATGGTGCAATAACTGGGTACTTTTCTTTAAGATATACTTCTGATTAATGTTCTATTGCAGGTTTTTCAGCAGCTGGGCAGCTGAGGCGTCCGCACTTAATTCCAAAGGCTGCAGTACCACTCTGCCCTCTGCTTTTCTCTGATGCAGCGACACTCCCCAGCCGCCCAGCCTGCATCACACCTGTAGCATAAAAAGAATATAAGAGTACATAATTTAAATAAAATTGTAAAATTGATTATGCCATGTATACAGCAAAATGAGATCAACTATCTCGCGGTCAGTAGTCCTCGATGCCTGGCCGCCGCTTTTATCTGATCTGGCGCTTGTATACATGTTTTAAGATTATAAGAGTAAATATGTTTAATTTTGTACTGCAGGACCTTCAGCAGGCGGACAGCCGAGGGGTCTGCACGCAGTTTCAAAGGCAGTAGTACCACTCTGCCTTCCGTTTATCTCTGATGCACTGACATTTCCCGGCCGTCCAATCCCGCTTCAATCCATGCAGCACTGAAAAAATACATGAGTAAAAATTGATTATATAGATGCCCATGGACACATTTATACAATGTCTCAATTATTAGACCCATGTATGTTCTTTAACAAAGGGGGTGACTGGTATTTGTATAGCATACCAGTGTTCCAGGCGTTATGTTAATTCTGCAGTGCCGCAGGGGAGCGTGGAGATACGGCACCAATCGCGGTATACAGCCACCCCCCCCCCACACTTACAGTTTAATACTACCCTATCCTCGGTCATATCTGGAGCAGGTGTCAAGAGGCACGCATATTAAGTAGATCACTTAGATCTTTTCTAAATATAAGTAAATATAGCTCTCTATCGCCCGTTCCAGAGGTGACTAAGGGCCCTGAGACGCACAACCAAAAAACCTCCCACTTTTGTCTAGGAAGGAGAAAAAGGTTGCACTCCTCTTACAACTCTGAACTCCTTCTTTTATTCATAATCACTTGACCCGATACATTTCAGTTCCCTTTTTAAACATTGAACCAAAAGTTCGGAAACCCGTGCCCGGCAGACCACCCCTCCGCCGCAACAACGGCCCCCGGCAACAAACCCCACACCGCGGGAAAGCCCGTCCACCCCCGTCCACCCCAAATTGCGCCCCCACCTGCAAGGAACACGCACCCGCGGGACAAGCAGCACAGCCGAGCACGCGGGCCACGCCCACGCAAAACCCGCCAAATCCTCTCCTCCCACAAACGCATGCCCCCCACAAATGGAGCACCACCCAAAAGGGAAACAAACAGGCCCCCAACGGTCCAACATTCACCGCCAAGAAGCACTGCCACAACAGAGAAACAATATACCAAACACAAACCCCCCCCTTTTATATCTTATTTTTATTTCAACTTATCCGAGTTCTTTTTTAACATACTTTAACTCTTAAAATACTTTTCTTATTCAGACACCATATGTTTGTTCAGATAACAGATACATTTTCATATTATCACTTAGATCTTATTACCTTATTACTTTATTGTTCTTTATTACTCTCTGTTATTTCACCTCCTTCATGAAACGTTAAAATATAATGCATATCGCATATCAACACATCTTTATATCACACTTATTTACATCAATACATCAACAAAAATAATTTTCACTCAGCGCGCACTCTTTTTATTAATTTCCACCTTTCCCAGCACCAAGTGGTGCAACCTTTTGTGTACCTTACACCGTGCCTCACATAGCTTCCCCTATTGCTTTATATTACCCATCACTGGTTTCTTAGAATACCCCAACAGTCTGTAAATATCAACCCGTAACTCATATGTCTTTACGCTGAATCGAGTTGGTGGTCCACAACTGCAGTTAGCGGTCTATATTGCCCCCTCTGCATAGGTACCACCCACGTTTCAGCGTGCACTCTTTTTATTAATTTCTACCTTTCCCAGCACCAAGTGGTGCAACCTTTTGTGTACCTTACACCGTGCCCAACATAGCTTCCCCTCTTACTTTATATTTCCCACCCCTGGTATCTTAGTATGCCCCAACAGTCTGTAAATATTAACCCGTAACTCATATGTCTTTACGCTGAGTCAAGCTGGTGGCCCCAGGGTACCATCCACTTTTCACACACTTTTCACAAAAATATATATCACTTGCGCATTGATTCTCTCAAATAACTGCCATCCTCCTTTACACAATTTAATTAATCTCTATCTTACTTTTATGCAGGGCTTTTAATAGGCAAGGTCTCTTGATTGCTGGTTTTACAGAACTTGGAAGGTGAAAAAGAGCCCTTTCTTTTTTTGTTTTTCCCCCACTGTATCTATGCATATATTCAACAAGGTCTTTTCAAGCGATATAAGATTAACTTCGCTTACCTTGGTTTCTCTTAATCAGCCGGCTGGAAAGGCCTCTCTCCGTCTCCCGCTCACACCGCAACCGGTCCTCCGGAGTTGGTCCGCGAAGACTTTGACCTTGAAGGCCTACCCTGCTCACAGCGCCATTTGTTGTGGATACTACTGGGTCCAACCCTGCCGACCCCGCTAATTTGTTGTGGTTTCAAAGTTACAAGAATTTCAAAGTTTTCAGCTTTTGGACCCAATCTCTTTATAAGTTTTCAAAATAAAAAGGACGAACGAGGCAGAATCTCAGAGAATGCCAGACTTTTATTTCACACAATGCACAATAACAATAAAAGTCTAATTAGAAAGCGAGCGCAAACGACGATGAACCGGGATGAGGGGGCATACATGCTTTCCACCACCTGGAGCAGCGTTCTCAAACGGCGAAATGACAGCGGGGGGCGTGGTCGTCCTGTCAAATCTGACAGGACGATCACGCCTCTATATAAATAACATCAGCTGTATAAGACACGTCACATACCATCCAGTCACACCTCTGACGAAGACGGAAGTATTGCCGTCGAAACATGTCAGGTAGGAAAACATAACTTGTGTCTGATATAAAAGAAAACTATGATCTAAGTAAATATAGACACTATGAACTTATTTGAACTAATAAAAGTCTAGCGTAGTGCCCCTGCAGGGATTATCAAAAATGTCAGACCTTATTCCGTACACCGCTCAATCAAAGTCTAACCCCTCCGCAGAGACACTAAAAAATGATCAGTTTTAGTTTCACTTTTATACAGTTTTCTTTTCACAAAGTCCACTTCTCCATGTAACAGGTGTCTTGTCTTCTGAGGCCTCATTGGTTGTTTCCAGACATCAATCTCTGACTCCGCCCTCTTTTATTAGCGTCATCCCGTGTCGAGAACCTTTCAGAACTTTCCTTCGTAGGGCATCTCCTATTGGACACAACACAAACTATACACAAATTAGAACAAGATATCAGTAAAATTCAGTCACACATGGTACAACAGTACAATACAAACTTACACACTAGTATAACAGGAAAAATAATGGAATTGGGAGACATACTGCAAAAAAAAAGCCAAAGAGGCACTGGTAAGATCTCGTTATACCAGTATACAAGATATGGATGCTCCAACCACTTTCTTTTTTAATTTGGGCAAGGGCACAGCCCAGAAAAAAACTATGCACTGCCTCCGCTCTCCTGATGGGACAGAAACATCAGACCCAATGGAGATGCGCAGACTCGCTGTTGATTGTTATTCCGAGTTGTTTAAGGCAGGAGGCTCAGAAGGACATTGCGCAGAAGAGCTATTTCAGATTCTTCCCTCATTGGACCAGCAAGACAAAGAGATCTTGGACAGTGATCTTTTATTTGAAGAAGTGACTGAGGCAGTGCACCAGCTCTCCATGGGTCGTGCACCTGGAATTGATGGACTGCCAACGGAGTTTTATAAAACATTTTGGGGAGTTATCGGACGGGACTTTTTTCATGTTTTAAGGTGTAGCTTTGCAGCAAAGACTCTTCCCAAAAGCTGCCAGCGTGCGGTTCTGTCTCTGCTTCCAAAAAAAGGAGACCTAAGCCTCTTGAAGAACTGGCGTCCAGTAGCTCTCCTTTGTTCTGATTACAAAGTCTTTTCCAGATGTCTTGCAAACAGATTAAAAACTGCCTATGCAGATGATATTGCAGTAATAATTAAGAGCTCAAAAGATGTACAGGCTGTAGAATGGGTACTCAGGGTCTATGAGCAAGCTTCATCTGCGAGAGTGAACTGAAGCAGTATGGTGTGGAACATGTAATCGGGAGGGTGGCTTTTCTTTACCAGTCCTCCCAGGTAATGTACAATGGGGGAGATCAGGTTTTAAATATTTGGGGGTTTACTTAGGCACAGAAGAATATAAGAAGAAAAATTGGGAGGGCACAGTGGAAACAGTGTGTGCTAAGTTGTCTAAATGGAAATGGTTGCTACCTCAGCTATAGTATAGGGGAAGAGCCCTGATCATTAATAATCTGGTCGCTGCTACATTATGGCACAGATTCACTGTTCTGAACCCTGCGGTGAATCTGGTTGAGGAAATACAGAAGACACTGCTAAATTTTTTCTGGACTGGGCATCACTGGCTAAGGGCAGCAGTGCTCTGCCAGTCAATGAGGGAGGCCAAGGACTAATTGATATCAAAAGCAGAGTGGCAGCTTTTCGCTTGCAGGCTGTCCAACGCCTGCTGTATCATGACCACCACAAATGGATGGATGTTGCCTGCGCCCTCTTGAACAGGGTAGGTCGGATGGGCCTCAACAGGCATTTGTTTTTAATGTTACTGAACAAAATTGACTTGGCAGGACTCACTCCTTTTTACAGCACAGTCATACATGTGTGGCAGCTCCTCGCTGTATCACGGGATAATACCACCACACCTGGTTATTGGACCCTCGAGGAGCCTTTGTTTTTTAATCCATTACTGCACATTGGGACACTGGATTCTTTAACAGTGCGGTCTGGCCTGATGAAGGCAGGCATTTCAAAAATACGCCATCTGCGGACGAGAGATGGGTGGTTGACAGCAGGACAGGTGGCAGCCCAGGCGGATTTTAAATCTATCCGCACTTTTCAGAAGATGCTGGAAGAACTCTGCACTTCCCTGCCTTTTTCAATGCAAGAATACTTGAACAGTATAACTGGGATGAACACTGAAGTTGAAGAGTCAACGTTCCCAGAGATAACTGTGGCAGCTGAGCTGGGGGACTGGCATGAAAGCGAGGGGATGATCCTTTCTTTTAAAACACCTGGACTTGGAGTTTTTAGTAAAGTAAAAAAAAAAAACTATCTGTGTAAAAGTTCTAAATCTCCGTTCTCTCAGCAATCTGAAAGACTCAAAATGGTCAGTTTTTTTAGGGTCAGGTTCTTCCCCGAAAGGTAGCTGGAGGTATCTGTACAAAAGGCCCATTGAGAGAAGGACAGACCTTCAGTGGGGTATTGTACATGGAGCGATAGCTACAAACAGATACAAGGCGCACCTGGATCCTTCTGTGGGGCAGGGATGTCCTTTTTGTGGGGACTCCGAAACTAATCTTCAAATTTTTTTAGGGTGTCCACGTTTGCAAATGATTTTACAATCGGTAAAAGGGTGGTGTGTGGCACTGGGGTTTTTATTTACAGATGCACTTTTTGTCTTTGGGCCAAGGTACTAGGTTAAAAAAAAGAGAAAAAGTTGTGTTACTAAATTTTTTGATAGGCAAAGCAAAAATGTCCATCTGGTTGACAGGCCGAAATAAGATTGAAGGCAGTGGGGGACTTGCTCCTGATAAAATGATTTTCTCCCTTTTTTGAGAATAAAGGGAAGTTTAAAAGTCAAAAGTCTCTCCCTCTGTCTCTCCCTTTGTCTCTCTCTCTCTCGGTCTCTCTCTCTCTCGGTCTCTCTCTCTCCCTCTCGGTCTCTCTCTCTCCCTCTCTCTCTCTCCCTCTCTCCCTCTCTCTCCCTCTCCTTCTCTCTCTCCCCTTCTCTCTCTCTCTCCGTCTCTCTCTCCCTCTCTCTCTCTCTCTCTCTCTCTGCGTGGTGCATGCTGGGAGCACGGGTGAGAGTGCGGTGTGGAGTGAGTGTGTGAGTGGCGCAGAATTTTCTCATTCCTCTTTTTTGGGTATTTCTTGCATGATCAGGTAAGAGTAATTTTAACTTAAATTTGCTGCATTGGAAACTACTTGCTTTGGGTTAAAAGTTTGGAGTTACGGGGGAGATGGTGTCCCCCGAGACGCCGTCTCTTTCCATCAGGCATGGGGTTCGCATAGTACCCGAACCTAACGTGAAGATGGAAGAGGTCTTGCTTGCTGTAGGTGAACAGATTGGTCACGCTAATCTGTTTTATGCCTCCCGCATGAACAAGGCAGCAGTGGTGTTTATGAAGGAAGAGCGTTTTGCTAATCGGCTGATTGAAAGCGGTATTTTTTTGGGTGATGTGTTTGTGCCGGTTTCTCCATTAGCTGTACCTTCTACGAGAGTTACAGTGTCTGGTGTTCCACCGTTTATCCCCAATGAGCTGCTGGAACAAGAGCTCCGGCGTTTTGGCAAGTTTGCCAGCTCATTTAAAACTGAGTCTCGGATGCAAAGATCCGAAACTGAAACATGTTCAGTCATTACGCAGGCAAGTTTTTATGTTTCTTGACTCTCAGACGCAAACTTTAGAAGTGTCATTTAGAGTTAAATATAGAGACAGTCATTACATGGTATATGCCAGTTCAGGCAGCATAAAATGCTTTGAGTGTGGCGATGTTGGGCATAAACGCTTTGCGTGCCCCCACAGACAGACAGCGGAGGCCACAGCTGGAGACAACAGTACCTGGCCTCCTGTGAACGATAAGGATGAGACCGGTGAACAGGCAGGGTCAGAACAATCTCAAATAGGGGGAACACAAGATCCTTTGACTGAAGTCGTAGATCAGGTCTCCCAGAATGTAGAATTGCAAGCGAAAAAGGAACAGGGGGAGCCCGCAGTAATTCTCGCGGATGACGCTGTCGCATCTACAAGCTCCGCAGGGATAGAAAGTACCGAGTCAGGTAGCGTTATAGTGGCTAATGTGGAGACGGTGCAAGCTAAGAAGGCCGTACCGAATAGCCAAGCGAACAGTGAAGCAGAGGACATGGATTATGAAAGCGAACTAGAAAGTGACACAACTGATTTAACAAATAAAAGCGTTGACGTATATTCCGTAGAACAAGTCAACGAGTTTTTAGATCAGACTTTTGGCAAAACCGTAAAAGTAAAAGATCACTTTCCCGATACAGATAAATTCATTAGAACTGTTGGTGTACTACAAAGACTTGTGGGGACAAATTTATTGGACGAAAGAAAGCGCTACCGTTTAAGGAAACACGTAACTACACTAAAAAAGGCAGATGTCCCGAGAAAGAACAGAGGAAAGAATGTAAAAAGCGCTGTAGTGCGTAAATAAACATGATCATGCATCGCACGGTGACCTGCTCTTCTTTCATCTTGTTTCTACTGACTATTCTGCTGGTCGTCTTCACTTTTTCTATGCTGGGGCTAAGGGTAGGCTCTTTGAATATTAACGGGGGAAGAGACAGAAATAAGAGGGCACTAATAGCAGAGGTAGCAAAGCAGAAAAGCTTAGACATACTTTTTCTACAGGAAACTCACAGTGACATTGATAACGAAATAGACTGGGGTTTATTTTGGAATGGCCCTCATTTTCTTAGTCATGGCAGTAATGTTAGTGGGGGTGTTGCAGTCCTCTTTTCGTCCAATTTAAATGTGAATATAATTTCCACAGAGATTGTAAAGGGGAGGGTAGTGATAATTAGGGCAGAAATTGAGGGATTCGTTTTCTGCCTTGTCAATGTATATGCACCAAATAAAGGCTCAGATAGGGTAGTTTTATTTAGTATATTGAAGGAAGAGTTAGGGAAGTATGATCAAGATTTAAAAATTATGGGTGGAGATTGGAATTGCACAATTGATTTCACATTAGATAGAGTTATTGAGGAGCCACATTTACAGTCATCTGTAAGTTTAGCTAAGATAGTTACACAGTTAGATATGGTAGATGCATGGAGAATAAAGCATCCAGCAGCCAGGCAATACACGTGGGTCAGGGTTGTAAATAACAGGGTGAGTGCGGCTAGATTAGATCGGCTCTATATATTGGAAGGTATTAGATGTCGTTTAACCGAAAGCTACATTAGCCCAGTAGGGTTTAGTGATCATCACCTTACTACTGTAGGTCTTAACCTTTCTCCTGGTGAAAAGGTTAAGACCTACTGGCACTTCAACACTAAATTGATTCAAGACAGCACATTTTGCCAGAACTTTGAGGAATTTTGGGATATATGGAAACAAAAAAAGGGTGACTTTGAGTCTTTAAGTCAGTGGTGGGAAATAGGAAAATCCCAGATTCGTGTTCTCTGTCAACAGTACACTTCATACGCAACTACCAAAATCAGAAAAGCCATTAGAAATCTGGAAATAGAAATTAGAGACATTGAATGTGGCTTACACTCCAGTATAGTTTATCCTAATGAAACACTGCTTCAGAGAAAGAGACTGGAGCTCAGCTCCTTTATGCAGGAGAGGGTAAAGGGGGCTCTGGTCAGAGCTCGTTTTGCTTCTGTGAAGGACATGGATGCTCCAAGCTCATTCTTCTTCAGTTTGGAGAGGAAGGCAGCACAGAAAAAGCAAATGATCTCCCTAAAGTTACCAGATGGTAGAGTTACCATGGACCCTGCCGAGATGAGGAGACACGCTGTTAACTTCTACACTGACCTTTTTGGAATAGAGGAGTGTAATGAACAAAATGCAGCAGAGCTCCTGGAGGGGCTCCCTCAGCTCAGTGCTGAGGAGAAAGCAACATTGGATAAAGAGTTGACTTTAGAGGAGCTGACCCCGGCTGTGGAACAGCAAGCCACGGGCCGTGCTCCTGGAATAGATGGGTTACCTATCGAATTTTATAAAAAGTTTTGGGGTTGCCTGGGAGCTGATTTCCATGAAGTTTTAATGGAGTGTTATCGCAACGGTGTACTATCAACATCATGCAGGAGGGCAGTACTTTCAGTTCTTCCTAAGAAAGGAGACCTAGCCCTTTTAAAGAACTGGAGACCTGTATCACTTCTGTGTGCAGATTACAAAGTGCTTTCCAGAGCACTTTCAAACAGACTGAAGGACTATTTGGAACAAATAGTACAAATGGACCAAACGTATTGTGTACCTGATAGGACAATCATGGACAATCTTTTTCTTATTAGAGATGTTTTAGATGTGTGTAAATTGTATGACATGGATATTGGTGTTTTATGAATTGATCAGGAGAAAGCTTTTGATAGAGTTGATCATGGTTTTTTATTTTCCACCTTAACTGCCTTTGGCTTTGGCGAAAGGTTTATAGCATGGGTGGGGTTACTGTACAGTAAAGTAACCTGTATGGTTAAGGTAGGGGGCGGGCTAAGTCGGCCCATTATCGTAAGCAGGGGGATAAGACAAGGGTGCCCCATTTCAGGACAGCTATATAGCATTTCTATAGAGCCACTATTATGCAGACTTAGAAATAAACTTACTGGGCTCTCTCTTCCAGGGTTATCCCAGAGTCCTCCCATTGTTGTTTCAGCTTATGCTGATGATGTAAATATTTTTATTAAGAACCAGGGAGACATACAAGCGCTGGTAAATTGTCTCAATTTGTATGAAAAGGCCTCATCAGCTAGAGTAAATTGTGGGAAGTGTGAAGCCCTACAGGTGGGGCACTGGAGAGGGGAGGGGGTCCCCAGTCTGCCTAGTGGTTTACAGTGGAGAAGGAATGGGATGAAGGTTCTGGGAGTGCATTTAGGGACAGAAGCATATCAGAAAAAGAATTGGGAGGGTGTAATGGAGAAGGTGTGTGCTAAGTTGTCTAAGTGGAAATGGCTGCTACCCCAGTTGTCGTATAGGGGAAGGGTTCTGGTTGCCAATAACCTGGTCGCCTCGACCCTCTGGCACAGGCTAATCGTTTTATCTCCACCGGGGGGCTTAATAGAGGAGATACAAAGATCAATCGTGAACTTCTTCTGGTCTGGGCAGCACTGGATACGGGCTGCAGCTTTATATCTTCCAGTGGAGGAAGGAGGGCAAGGCTTGCTGGACATTTCTTCCAGGATGAAGGCCTTCAGGCTTAAAGCAGCTCAGAGACTGCTCTATGAATGTGGGGTGAGGTGGCTGGACACAGCCAACCTGATATTACGGAAGGCAGGCGGCCTAGGATATAACAAACCACTGTTTTTACTCAATCTCGATGAGGTGGACATCACAGGGCTTACACCTTTTTATGCCTCGGTGCTTCGAGCATGGCAGGTACTTCAGGCCTCCAGGGACCCAAGTGATCCACCGGGAATGTGGCTCTTTGAAGAACCACTGTTTTTTAATAACTTTCTACAAACTGAAACACTGGCCTCAGCCAGCGTAAGATCTGCTCTACGGGAAGCTGGCTGTGTTAAGCTGGGACACCTCTTGAAGGCCACAAAAACATCCATGGACCATCTGGGACAGATGGCCAACATCAAATCCTCCAGACGGTTGACAAGGATTGTAAGAGAAGTCTATGCCGCCCTGTCAGAGCCCCTCAGAGCGTATGTAGAAAATCGTACTTTATCTGACCAATGGGATGATGAATATGAGTACAGTTTCCCAAATCTCTCTGTTACTCCTGCTGTTGGGGAGTGGCAGGAGGGGGAAGACCAGTTTCTCTCTTTCAGAACCCTACAGCTGCAGGGGTTCAAAGAGATGGGAAAGAAAGCGGCATATAATGTCTGTGTGAAGGTGTCGCACTTACGGTCTTTGACAGGCTTAAGAGCGTCGAGGTGGACTGGGGTATTTGGCCCAGACGTTTCCCCGAAAGGCTGCTGGCGGTCCCTATACAAGCTGCCCATTGAAAAACGGGCAGCTGACCTCCAGTGGAGGATAGTGCATGGGGCAATAGCTACAAACAGACACGTGGCACACCTGGATCCTAGTAATGGGGATGGCTGTCCATTCTGTTTAGAGTCAGAAACACTAGTACACTTATTCATTGAGTGTCCAAGGTTTGTGGGGTTATTTGATTTATTAAAGTCATGGGTTTTAGGACTGGGGGAGGGTTTTTCCTTTGAAACTTTTATTTTTGGTCCCAGGTACTCTGCATGTCGGAAAAATGTACATGTACTGCTTAACTTTATGTTCGGAATGGCTAAGCTTGCTATCTGGATCACCCGAAAGAGCAAAATTAAGGAGCTTGGGTCCATAGACCCAGTGCAAGCGCTAACAGGCTTGGTAGCCGCTCGTCTCAGAGTTGAGCATGCATACTATAAGCTAGTTGGCAACATGGAAGCTTTTAATGAAATCTGGGCAGTTGGGGATGTGCTGTGTGCAGCACAAGAAGGGGGAGACCCACTGTTTTATGTCTGAAGAACCATAATCCTTAAACATACAATATATACAAATCTTTGAACTGGTGGTACTTAGTTAACAAGGCAAGCCTAAAATCCCTTTCTCCTCTTTCTCTTTTCTCGTTCTCTGTTTTCTTTCCTTTTCCTGTGATTGTGTTTTTACTGTAATTTGTGTATTTTGTTGAACTGTCAATAAAATGGTTTTTAAAATTCTCCCTCTCTCTCTCTCCCTCTCTCTCTCTCCGTCTCTCTCTCCGTCTCTCTCTCTGTCTCTCTCTCTGAGGTGGAGGGTGGCTGTGGGAAGAGGGCTCTTGCCTGTCAGTTTCCTATCTTTACTTTTCTTTACTTTCTTTACTTTTTATTCTTTACCCTTTCCTTTGCTATTTTTGGGTTAACGTGGTGGGGTTTGTTTGTTTGCGAATTGTAGTTTAGTGGTTTAAAGCGTTAATAATTTTGACATTAGTTTGAAAGTTGGGGCGGGAGTTTTTTGCGGTGTGACCTCTCTATGGCTACTCCGGGGGCGGAAGGCGGTGGGGAGGAGAAGATGACACTTCGTAATGGAGTAAGGTGTATGCCGGAGTCGGATACTTCGGTGGAAGATGTGTTGCTTGCTGTCGGCGAACAGGTAGGCTATCAAAACCTCGGTTATGCTTCGAGAATGAACAAAGGCGTGGTGGTTTTTTTGAAAAAGGAAAAGTTAGTTAACGGGTTATTAGCCAGTGGTATTGTGGTAAAAGGGACATTACTAGCTGTCTCTCCGCTGGCAGCACCCGCAACGAGGGTGATTGTGTCTAATGTTCCCCGTTCATTAAAGAGGAAGCGCTGATGAGGGAATTACCCCGGATTGGAAAGTTTGCGAGCGGTTTTAAATTTATTTCGCTGGGGTGTAAGAGTCAGGATTTGAAACACGTCCTGTCACTAAGGAGGCAAGTGTTCATGTACCGCAAAAGCCCGGAGCAGACATTAAATGTTAGTTTTTATGTAAAACAGGGCAAAAGCTCATACACGGTATATGCTACTTCAGACAGCTTGCGCTGTTTTGAGTGCGGGGAGATCGGGCATAAGAGGTACGCCTGCCCGCAAAAAAAGAACGATAGCGGAGCCTCTGGAAGCGGTAACACAACATATCAGGCCTCCGAGAGAAGCCGCGGGAGTGAGATCCCGGTAATGGAGGACGGAGATGTGTTAGATGTGGGGAATAGCGATATGCCTTTAGCGGGTGGGGTGGATGGTAGAAGGGATCAGAGCCCGGTAGCTTGTTCTGTGCGGGGAGAGGAGTGTGAGCAGTCTGTGGTGGTAGAAGACAATCAAGAAGGAGGTAAGACAGATACAAGTGGGGTGGTAGAAGGGAATAGCTGGACTGAGGTGGATGGAAGACGGAGGAGGAAGAGGAGGGGTCAAGGGGAGTCTGGAGCTTCCCAAACTCAAGGGAAGAGGTATGCAGGAGTACAGAGGGTGCTGTATAGTGGACAACAAGTGAGGTCTGCACCCACTGTGGAGTCAGAGGGTGAGTGGGAGGAAAAGGAAATGGGCTTGGGAGATACTGGAGAGGCTGATTTGTCAAGTGTATTTTGAGGGTTTTTCTCTGTTATGGGAAAAGAGGTCGCTAGCTACAGATAGTGTGGTATAAAAATATGTGAAAGTTAAGGTCTTAAACTGAAAAGGTCAAACCATTAAAGCCGGTGATATGTTGCGTTAGAATGTTCGATGTAACAGAATTAAAGTAGGCTATTCATTACTCACTTACATGTAAATAACGGAACTTTTAAACAGACATCAACAGAATGACCATGAGTTGTTTAAACTTATTAAGTTGTATTTTATTTCCACAAGAGTTGTTGTTGAATGACGATTTAGACCTACAGGTGAAAATAGAGGGCATCATAGCCTGATTAAGAGACAGATTTTTGCAGCATCAAAACGCAATGCATAACAGAGACTGAGAGATTGTCTCCAGTCGGGATCACACTATGGTGCCAACAAGAACAGCCAACATGTGAAGAGACTAAGGACACTAAAGTCTCTTTACGGTGGCTGTGTGTGTGTGTGTGTGTGTGTGTGTGTGTGAGTGTGTGTGTGTGTGTGTGTGACATTATGGTGCCCTAAGACTCAATATTGTACAAATGTTGTTTTGTTGTGAAGTGACTATGTTTTTAAAAAGCGTCAGCTCGTAGATTTAAGTTGGATAAAGCCAACAAAAACAACAGTGTAGGTAAAACCAAATGCTTTAGATGGGGTGACAAGATACGACTTTCCCCTGTTTCGTTTTTTTAATTTGTTTATTTATTTTGTCCGTACAAGCAAAAATGTTAGATTTAAGACGCGATAAGCAACTGACGCCTTTCCACATTGGATTTTTTCAGTATACAAAGGGGGAAATTATCAGGCATGCGCACGCAGTAGTGTTTTCAGTTATCATGGCAACTAAAGTTACATAACGTAGACTATGTTTAGAGTTGAGCTAGTAGGCTTTAAAGTTGGATTTCGTTGCATAGTCAAAATCATAACGGTTTTTAAGCAGTAGTACTGGGGTGCTGACAACCTAGGCAAACAAAAGCTAATAAAGAAAAGTGAAACTTGAGTTAATTGGTCTGGTAATGAAACGTTAATGAACTGTTTTGTGATAAATCCATCTCCAGTCATTCTGCGACAGCCGCTGGTCTGTCTAAGTTACAGCCTCGAAGTTACAACGCTCACGCGGTCTATTCCTTTGTTAAAAACCCAGAAGGGTTGTTTTTGCGTCATGCATTTATTATTGTAGCCTAGTTTATTCTCAAGACGTTATTTGATATTTTGGTGGGGTTTTGTGGTATTTATTCAGCTAATTATGAAATGTTATATTGAAGCATTGTGTATTGTTGGTTATAGTAAATAAAATTATATCAAAGTTCAAATGAAAAAAGATGTGCACTGTGTTTTAGTTGTTTTTTCTTTAAAGTTGACATATTAGTGGATACCATCACTGTGCAGACCATTAAATAAAAAGTGTCAATATTTGAAAAAGTGATTCAAGCCACTTATTATAAACGAATTCAGGCACTGGTGTAATTGTGTGTATGTGTGTGTGCGTGTGCGTGTGCGCGAGCGCACTATGGTTTTTAAATAATAAAGTTTGTTTATTTGAACATTGTTGCGACAAGATTGCAAACGTGTAATGTTTTCAAAAGTATACCAACAGTGTATTCCTAATAATAGAGGACCCCACAACACACATAATTGAATAGGTCTTTGAATGTCATTCTACCCTTCAGATTAAGAGGCAGTAGACAGCAGACAGTAGATTTTGTGGTATTTATTCTGCTAATTATCAAATGTTATTTTGAAGCATTGTGTATTGTAGGTTATAGTAAATACAATTATATCAAAGTTCAAATGAAAAAAAAAGATGTGCACGGTGTTTTAGCTGTTTTTTTCTTTTTTTTCTTTCAAGTTTACAATATTTGAAAAAGTGATTCCAGACACTTACTATAAACTAATTCAGGTACTGGGGGGGTAATTGTGTAATTGTGTGTGTGTGTGTGTGTGTGTGTGTGCGTGTGCGCGAACGCACCATGGTTTTTAAATAATAAAGTTTGTTTATTTGAACATTGTTGCGACAAGATTGCAAAAGTGTAATGTTTTAAAAACTAGGGTTATACCAACAATGTATTACTAATAATAGAGGACACCACAACACACCTAATTAAATAGGTCTTTCTGCCCCCCTTCAAAAGTAACTTTTAATTTAGTGTGCATTTAAATTCAAATTTAAGAGGCAGAAGGCAAACTTACCATAATGAAAGGTTCTACAGCACTTTTGAAATAAAATGATTCAGTTCAACAGTTTTGTTAAATGACTCTTTGTGTAATTTTATTCTTATACATATCAAATTTTATTTCAGCTTTGCTCATCTTAATGCACGGAACATACCCAACACATGTTTAAGGCCCCAGCTTAGGTATCACCAGGAGGGGGTTCACCAGGAAGTTATTTATTTTTTCAGGAGTGTGTGTGTGTGTGTGTGTGTGTGTGTGTGTGCTTGATACAATTTTATTTTTAAATGGGGGTTGTTTTGTTTGTAACTATGTAGCTTTTAACAAAATAACAGGACGAACATGGACAACGTGACCGATCGTTTAGGTAATAGGACTTATGCACACAAACATAAACATCTAACCATCTAAAGACCGATCTAACCAAGTGTATTTTGAGGGTTTTTCTCTGTTATGGGAAAAGAGGTCGCTAGCTACAGATAGTGTGGTATAAAAATATGTGAAAGTTAAGGTCTTAAACTGAAAAGGTCAAACCATTAAAGCCGGTGATATGTTGCGTTAGAATGTTCGATGTAACAGAATTAAAGTAGGCTATTCATTACTCACTTACATGTAAATAACGGAACTTTTAAACAGACATCAACAGAATGACCATGAGTTGTTTAAACTTATTAAGTTGTATTTTATTTCCACAAGAGTTGTTGTTGAATGACGATATAGACCTACAGGTGAAAATAGAGGGCATCATAGCCTGATTAAGAGACAGATTTTTGCAGCATCAAAACGCAATGCATAACAGAGACTGAGAGATTGTCTCCAGTCGGGATCACACTATGGTGCCAACAAGAACAGCCAACATGTGAAGAGACTAAGGACACTAAAGTCTCTTTACGGTGGCTGTGTGTGTGTGTGTGTGTGTGTGTGTGTGTGTGTGTGAGTGTGTGTGTGTGTGTGTGACATTATGGTGCCCTAAGACTCAATATTGTACAAATGTTGTTTTGTTGTGAAGTGACTATGTTTTTAAAAAGCATTTAATACACAAAAAGACACTGTCAATATTATTTACAAGTTGTTGTTTTTGGTTCTAAGTTTTTGAGGCTTGAAACACTAGATATGGTGACAGTGTGTTGTTAGAAGGGGTATCAAAACCAGGAAAAGTGTACCCTATACTGACATGAAACGCATAACACCAAAGGTGCATAGGGGACGACAGGCATTACCTTGGTACAATTAAACGGAAGCGTTTAATTATTTTGTTGTTTAAAACAGAGCGAGCATATCTTGTTGTTGCTGAATTAAAGTACACATTACACACAAACCATGCAAATAATGGAACTTTTGTACAGTATTTTCTTCAGACTGCCAACCATTGAAAGACATAAGGGTACCAAAATCAACTGAACAATAGTTTTGAAACACTGTAAAGTTTGTTTCAAGATCAGATCAATTGAAAAGCACTTTGTTGCAAACCTGTTTGGGGTTTTTCAAGACTAACCGTGTATAATTGCTAGGCAGCCACAATGGCCTGTTTAGATGTTTACACAAATTACAATATTTTAGTAAATGTGTTCAAACGCACCACAGAGTTGATTAATATTGTAATTTTTCAACATTGGCCATTCTAAATCAACATGTTACATGCATTGAATGGCTTGATCTTTTCTGTTTAAGACTTACTCTTTCGCATAATTATGTCACCAACACAAACGTGCCACATTATTTGGACATCTGTGGTCGTAGGCTAACAGCTAATAGATCTCTAAATACACTCGAAAAGAGGGCTGATTTTATCATCTAAGCGTACAGGCAGCTTCAAACTGTTGTTACACATGCGCAAATGTTTGTAAGCAACATATAATAAGCTATACGCAACAATAGTATACTAGTTTCTTCAACACCAATATTTTAGTTGCAGGCATTACTCAGATTACGTTTACTTACCTAAATTGTATCTTAAACCAATTATTTTGTTGTTTAAAAACAGAGCGAACATATCTTGTTGTTGCTGAATTAAAGTACACATTACACACAAACCATGCAAATAATGGAACTTTTGTACAGTATTTTCTTCAGACTGCCAACCATTGAAAGACATAAGGGTACCAAAATCAACTGAACAATAGTTTTGAAACACTTTAAAGTTTGTTTCAAGATCAGATCAATTGAAAAGCACTTTGTTGCAAACCTGTTTGGGGTTTTTCAAGACTAACCGTGTATAATTGCTAGGCAGCCACAATGGCCTGTTTAGATGTTTACACAAATTACAATATTTTAGTAAATGTGTTCAAACGCACCACAGAGTTGATTAATATTGTAATTTTTCAACATTGGCCATTCTAAATCAACATGTTACATGCATTGAATGGCTTGATCTTTTCTGTTTAAGACTTACTCTTTCGCATAATTATGTCACCAACACAAACGTGGCACATTATTTGGACATCTGTGGTCGTAAGCTAACAGCTAATAGATCTCTAAATACACTCGAAAAGAGGGCTGATTTTATCATCTAAGCGTACAGGCAGCTTCAAAATGTTGTTACACATGCGCAAATGTTTGTAAGCAACACATAATAAGCTATACACAACAATAGTATACTAGTTTCTTCAACACCAATATTTTAGTTGTAAGCATTATTCAGATTACGTTTACTTACCTAAATTGTATCTTAAACCATCTTTTTAAGAGCACTCTACCGTGTATGCGGGGAAAAGCAGTGTACAGTCATGTTAAAAAGTAAGTACACCCTTCAAGTGATCCATACATATCTACTGCATATCGGGCTGCAGAGAGATGGTTTGAGGCACATTTGATACCTCAGGCCCTTGATGACTTGCGCGACCATTTTACCAACCATGTATTACATACTGTCCCAGCATAGTTTACTGCTAAATCTAGGCCAACGTGATACGTTCAAATGCAGAGACGTTATAGTATCGCTTGTAAGAGCACCAGAAAATCTTTTGAAACTAAGCTAATTCACCAAACGTTGAATTTTTTATAAACCTTTTCACACATCGTTACCAGGGGTGGCAATAATAGTGGAGGGACCTGTATCTCGGGCCGTCGAGCAATTTGCCAAAGAAACGTGTGGCTGTGCACGCTGCGGTTTGTCGCAACTTGTCAGTGCATCTCAAACTCTTCCAACCCCCGCCTCAGTTGAGCCGCGATCCTGTAAAATTCATTTGTCCACATTGACTTAACATTGGTTGGACAAATGCTAATCTATTGACTTAACATTGGTTGGACAAAGGACCTTATATCAGTCGTACGCACACACCCTGTCGAGTAGTCTTTGACACACGGAGTTGTACACTTTCACACACCGCCACTCATCCAAGAGAATAGAGTAGACACGCCAAGATGAGACCAGCCCTATCTCCGCAAATGCAATTGGTGAACTACCTGAGGACTAACAATGAAGTTTTCGTGAATTTGATGAAATCTATACGGGCCTGCACTCTGCCACTGAATCATGAACATAAAACCAAGCTCCACAACTTAATTCAGAAAAAAAAGTCAGAGTTATCGCATGAGGACTATCCCGAGGTACTGATCTGGGTGATATGCAAGTATATAGGGAAGTACGATATGTGGGATGTGATAGTCGACAGCCTATCAAGCCTGAATCCCACGTTCAAAATGACCGATTTGGAAGACACCGACTTTTGGAAACTGCTGTACCCTCTTCTGAGTAACAATACAGAGCTCCATAAAATGACCCTGGCCAGCTTGCTGGAGGAACTCACCGCTACTGAGTTAGCCCGAGTGAAAGTGTTTCTACAATGGAAACTCTTCGAGGGCTACAGGGCAATGCCCTACGGAAGGATAGAGAAAATGGATACCTGTGATCTAGCGTTTGGCGTTGCCGCCATGTACTCTCACAAGACAGCGTTCATTATGGGTATGATCTTCACGCAAATCGAGCGCACGGACCTAGTGCTGAAACTGTCCGAAGGGTTAGGTTTAGGCCCATAGTTATTTTGGTGATCTCCGGGGATCTCCAGGCGTCTCGACCGGTTGGACGGATCACACTGCTACGGCACGCTTTGTAAACATCTTCAGACAAATCTGTTTCACCGCAACTGTCTATGTAACCCCGTGTTCATGTGAATAACAATAAAGCCTTGTGTACGGATACTCATTGTGTGTAAGCGTTCATTTTCAAACACCCGAAAATAAAACGTTGAATGGACCTAGTAACGTATAAACCCTGTTTGTTAACAAGAGCCTAGTAACGATGTGTGAAAAGGTTTATAAAAAATTCAACGTTTGGTGAATTAGCTTAGTTTCAAAAGATTTTCTGGTGCTCTTACAAGCGATACTATAACGTCTCTGCATTTGAACGTATCACGTTGGCCTAGATTTAGCAGTAAACTATGCTGGGACAGTATGTAATACATGGTTGGTAAAATGGTCGCGCAAGTCATCAAGGGCCTGAGGTATCAAATGTGCCTCAAACCATCTCTCTGCAGCCCGATATGCAGGAGATATGTATGGATCACTTGAAGGGTGTACTTACTTTTTAACATGACTGTACTCTGCTTTTCCCCGCATACACGGTAGAGTGCTCTTAAAAAGATGGTTTAAGATACAATTTAGGTAAGTAAACGTAATCTGAATAATGCTTACAACTAAAATATTGGTGTTGAAGAAACTAGTATACTATTGTTGTGTATAGCTTATTATGTGTTGCTTACAAACATTTGCGCATGTGTAACAACATTTTGAAGCTGCCTGTACGCTTAGATGATAAAATCAGCCCTCTTTTCGAGTGTATTTAGAGATCTATTAGCTGTTAGCTTACGACCACAGATGTCCAAATAATGTGCCACGTTTGTGTTGGTGACATAATTATGCGAAAGAGTAAGTCTTAAACAGAAAAGATCAAGCCATTCAATGCATGTAACATGTTGATTTAGAATGGCCAATGTTGAAAAATTACAATATTAATCAACTCTGTGGTGCGTTTGAACACATTTACTAAAATATTGTAATTTGTGTAAACATCTAAACAGGCCATTGTGGCTGCCTAGCAATTATACACGGTTAGTCTTGAAAAACCCCAAACAGGTTTGCAACAAAGTGCTTTTCAATTGATCTGATCTTGAAACAAACTTTAAAGTGTTTCAAAACTATTGTTCAGTTGATTTTGGTACCCTTATGTCTTTCAATGGTTGGCAGTCTGAAGAAAATACTGTACAAAAGTTCCATTATTTGCATGGTTTGTGTGTAATGTGTACTTTAATTCAGCAACAACAAGATATGTTCGCTCTGTTTTTAAACAACAAAATAATTGGTTTAAGATACAATTTAGGTAAGTAAACGTAATCTGAGTAATGCCTGCAACTAAAATATTGGTGTTGAAGAAACTAGTATACTATTGTTGCGTATAGCTTATTATATGTTGCTTACAAACATTTGCGCATGTGTAACAACAGTTTGAAGCTGCCTGTACGCTTAGATGATAAAATCAGCCCTCTTTTCGAGTGTATTTAGAGATCTATTAGCTGTTAGCCTACGACCACAGATGTCCAAATAATGTGGCACGTTTGTGTTGGTGACATAATTATGCGAAAGAGTAAGTCTTAAACAGAAAAGATCAAGCCATTCAATGCATGTAACATGTTGATTTAGAATGGCCAATGTTGAAAAATTACAATATTAATCAACTCTGTGGTGCGTTTGAACACATTTACTAAAATATTGTAATTTGTGTAAACATCTAAACAGGCCATTGTGGCTGCCTAGCAATTATACACGGTTAGTCTTGAAAAACCCCAAACAGGTTTGCAACAAAGTGCTTTTCAATTGATCTGATCTTGAAACAAACTTTACAGTGTTTCAAAACTATTGTTCAGTTGATTTTGGTACCCTTATGTCTTTCAATGGTTGGCAGTCTGAAGAAAATACTGTACAAAAGTTCCATTATTTGCATGGTTTGTGTGTAATGTGTACTTTAATTCAGCAACAACAAGATATGCTCGCTCTGTTTTAAACAACAAAATAATTAAACGCTTCCGTTTAATTGTACCAAGGTAATGCCTGTCGTCCCCTATGCACCTTTGGTGTTATGCGTTTCATGTCAGTATAGGGTACACTTTTCCTGGTTTTGATACCCCTTCTAACAACACACTGTCACCATATCTAGTGTTTCAAGCCTCAAAAACTTAGAACCAAAAACAACAACTTGTAAATAATATTGACAGTGTCTTTTTGTGTATTAAATGCTTTTTAAAAACATAGTCACTTCACAACAAAACAACATTTGTACAATATTGAGTCTTAGGGCACCATAATGTCACACACACACACACACTCACACACACACACACACACACACACACACACACACACAGCCACCGTAAAGAGACTTTAGTGTCCTTAGTCTCTTCACATGTTGGCTGTTCTTGTTGGCACCATAGTGTGATCCCGACTGGAGACAATCTCTCAGTCTCTGTTATGCATTGCGTTTTGATGCTGCAAAAATCTGTCTCTTAATCAGGCTATGATGCCCTCTATTTTCACCTGTAGGTCTATATCGTCATTCAACAACAACTCTTGTGGAAATAAAATACAACTTAATAAGTTTAAACAACTCATGGTCATTCTGTTGATGTCTGTTTAAAAGTTCCGTTATTTACATGTAAGTGAGTAATGAATAGCCTACTTTAATTCTGTTACATCGAACATTCTAACGCAACATATCACCGGCTTTAATGGTTTGACCTTTTCAGTTTAAGACCTTAACTTTCACATATTTTTATACCACACTATCTGTAGCTAGCGACCTCTTTTCCCATAACAGAGAAAAACCCTCAAAATACACTTGGTTAGATCGGTCTTTAGATGGTTAGATGTTTATGTTTGTGTGCATAAGTCCTATTACCTAAACGATCGGTCACGTTGTCCATGTTCGTCCTGTTATTTTGTTAAAAGCTACATAGTTACAAACAAAACAACCCCCATTTAAAAATAAAATTGTATCAAGCACACACACACACACACACACACACACACACACACTCCTGAAAAAATAAATAACTTCCTGGTGAACCCCCTCCTGGTGATACCTAAGCTGGGGCCTTAAACATGTGTTGGGTATGTTCCGTGCATTAAGATGAGCAAAGCTGAAATAAAATTTGATATGTATAAGAATAAAATTACACAAAGAGTCATTTAACAAAACTGTTGAACTGAATCATTTTATTTCAAAAGTGCTGTAGAACCTTTCATTATGGTAAGTTTGCCTTCTGCCTCTTAAATTTGAATTTAAAATGCACACTAAATTAAAAGTTACTTTTGAAGGGGGGCAGAAAGACCTATTTAATTAGGTGTGTTGTGGTGTCCTCTATTATTAGTAATACATTGTTGGTATAACCCTAGTTTTTAAAACATTACACTTTTGCAATCTTGTCGCAACAATGTTCAAATAAACAAACTTTATTATTTAAAAACCATGGTGCGTTCGCGCACACGCACACACACACACACACACACACACACAATTACACAATTACCCCCCCCAGTACCTGAATTAGTTTATAGTAAGTGTCTGGAATCACTTTTTCAAATATTGTAAACTTGAAAGAAAAAAAAGAAAAAAACAGCTAAAACACCGTGCACATCTTTTTTTTTCATTTGAACTTTGATATAATTGTATTTACTATAACCTACAATACACAATGCTTCAAAATAACATTTGATAATTAGCAGAATAAATACCACAAAATCTACTGTCTGCTGTCTACTGCCTCTTAATCTGAAGGGTAGAATGACATTCAAAGACCTATTCAATTATGTGTGTTGTGGGGTCCTCTATTATTAGGAATACACTGTTGGTATACTTTTGAAAACATTACACGTTTGCAATCTTGTCGCAACAATGTTCAAATAAACAAACTTTATTATTTAAAAACCATAGTGCGCTCGCGCACACGCACACGCACACACACATACACACAATTACACCAGTGCCTGAATTCGTTTATAATAAGTGGCTTGAATCACTTTTTCAAATATTGACACTTTTTATTTAATGGTCTGCACAGTGATGGTATCCACTAATATGTCAACTTTAAAGAAAAAACAACTAAAACACAGTGCACATCTTTTTTCATTTGAACTTTGATATAATTTTATTTACTATAACCAACAATACACAATGCTTCAATATAACATTTCATAATTAGCTGAATAAATACCACAAAACCCCACCAAAATATCAAATAACGTCTTGAGAATAAACTAGGCTACAATAATAAACGCATGACGCAAAAACAACCCTTCTGGGTTTTTAACAAAGGAATAGACTGCGTGAGCGTTGTAACTTCGAGGCTGTAACTTAGACAGACCAGCGGCTCTCGCAGAATGACTGGAGATGGATTTATCACAAAACAGTTCATTAACGTTTCATTACCAGACCAATTAACTCAAGTTTCACTTTTCTTTATTAGCTTTTGTTTGCCTAGGTTGTCAGCACCCCAGTACTACTGCTTAAAAACCGTTATGATTTTGACTATGCAACGAAATCCAACTTTAAAGCCTACTAGCTCCACTCTAAACATAGTCTACGTTATGTAACTTTAGTTGCCATGATAACTGAAAACACTACTGCGTGCGCATGCCTGATAATTTCCCCCTTTGTATACTGAAAAAAATCCAATGTGGAAAGGCGTCAGTTGCTTATCGCGTCTTAAATCTAAATTTTTTGCTTGTACGGACAAAATAAATAAACAAATTAAAAAAACGAAACAGGGGAAAGTCGTATCTTGTCACCCCATCTAAAGCATTTGGTTTTACCTACACTGTTGTTTTTGTTGGCTTTATCCAACTTAAATCTACGAGCTGACGCTCCGCACACCCCAAAAAAAACTTTTGCGAGTTGCATACAAACTGGTGAAGACGCATAAAACTAAATGCGATATTCAAAATGGCTTCAAACCCCCGCTGTTATGTTTCAGCTGTTTGGCTTCAAACCCAAAGCAGCTCCGACTCACGGCTGTTAAAAGCGATCATGTACTTCTTGACCCCCTGTTGAACCACATATTGACACAAACTTTACGAGATTTTCACTATCATTGGTCCCTGTAAACGTCCGTCAAATTCCACGTAACCGGATGTGCTTATGTTGGGGGCGTATACCTGTTTGATACAAACAAACCTTTCTCTGAACAATTTTAGTCATGCACGATAGCCGCTAGCTGCCGACGTGCTGTGAAGTTATCGCTCTAACTTCTAGCGTATCCCACGGAACTCCGCAACGACAGAAACTTTCCAAGTGTTTTTTCATTTTTCGTTTTAATTCTTTAAAACGTAACATATTCTTTTATTTAAATTCTTTCTTCATAGTCTTTCTTGCGAACCATTCTAGGCTTTTAAACGCGCTATCTCGCCTTTTGGACCTATCTTTGTCTATTTTTGAACAGTTTTGTGAATTCACGGAACCCAAAATTTATTCAAAGTGTTTTTGTCTACTGTCCCTATGTTCGCAGACTATGTCTTGAGGTCGCCTTTAAACCGGAGTTTATTTTTTCTTCCTTCTTGGCATCTAACAAGTCTTTACAATGATTCTGTATAATGTTTTTTCATTATAGTCCACGGCGATTTTTCACGTTTTAACAAAACTGCTTGAATTATTCTATTCTTTTTAACACGCGGCTGTTGCCGCTAACACAAACTGCTTTTTAAAAATAAAACTTAATTGCCGCTGCTACTACTGCTACAACTAACAACATATACATTTATACACCATTACTTTTTCACGATGTTTAGTACATTTTAAACAAATGTATAATACAGTGCCAATATGTTTCCCTAAGCACCATGGCCCGTCCATAAAAACAATTCGTCACAAAAACATTCACCAACGTTTACAACAATTCCCAATAAAATGACATCGACAAACCCTTGAAACGAAAAACCCACAAACCCCCGCCCCGAATGATGATGCATCATCATAATCATAAAAATAAAAAATCATAAAAAAATTATTTATGCATAATCATAATTTTTCATAAACTCATTAATATTCATAAATTGACCTTTGACACCATCAATCACTTTTTGACATTTACCGAATCTTATTTCTCTCTGGCAGGGGTGACTCTATAATAGAAAACTTAAGGAGAGATCTGAGATTGTCTCTCCAGGAACGAGCAAAAGGAGCTCTAGTAAGAGCTAGATTTGCCATGGTAAATGAAATGGATGCACCAACCTCCTTTTTCTTTGGCCTGGAGACAAGGCGGGGGGAGGAAAAGCAGATGCACTGTTTGCATTTGGCTGATGGGCAGGTCACGTCAGTGGTGAGTGAAATGAGGGCGGAGGCTGTGAATTTTTATGGGGAATTATATGCTGCTGAGGTATATGATCCTGTTGCTACTGAGGGTTTGTTGCAAAATTTGCCCAAGCTTTCTCCTGATCAAAGGTCTGACCTGGACTCCCCCATCACTTTTAATGAACTGAGCATAGCTGTGTCCCAAATGGCGTTGGGTCGTGCCCCAGGTATTGATGGCTTGGCCGTGGACTTTTACAAAACGTTCTGGGAAATACTTGGACCAGACTGGCATAAGGTATTGTGCGAGTGCCTGGAGGCAGGTTAATTGCCACTCAGCTGTCGGAGAGCGGTGCTAACCCTGTTGCCAAAAAAATGTGACCTAAGTGACCTGAGGAACTGGCGTCCAGTGGCATTGCTCTGTGTGTATTTTAAGATTTATTCAAAGAGCCTTGCAAATAGGCTGAAAGGACAGCTAAAGACAATCATACACAGGGATCAAACGTTTTGTGTACCAGGACGCTCCATGCTGGACAATTTACATCTATTGAGGGACATGATGGAATTGGCTGCTCTGTCAGACATGAAGTTTGGTTTCCTGAGCTTAGACCAGGAGAAAGCGTTTGATAGAGTGGACCACAGCTATTTGTTTAAAACATTACGGGCCTTTGGTTTTGGGGAAGTTTTTATTGCAGGTGTGAAACTGCTCTATGCCGGGGCCTCTTGTCTGGTTAAGGTAGCGGGGGGGCTGTGTAGGCCAGTGTATATGGGGCAGGGCATTCGTCAGGGTTGTCCTCTGTCAGGGCAGCTGTATACCCTTGCATTTGAGCCACTTCTTGCCTTAATGCGAAGGAAAGTGCAGGGCGTGGTGGGGAGAGAAATGGAGTTTAAAGCACCGAGAGTCGTGTCTGCCTATGCAGATGATGTTTCAGTACTGGTCAGTGATGGCAAGATATCCAAGATATCTAGTCTGCGGGAGTATGAGAGGGCCTCCTCAGCCAAGGTTAACTGGGAGAAGAGTGGGGCACTGCTTTGTGGGGAATGGAGGGAGACAGAAATTCCAGAACTGCTAGGAAAGCTACGGTGGAGCCGGACAGGCCTGAAGATCCTAGGTGTGTACCTGGGCTCGGAGGGCTGGGTCAAGAAAAACTGGGAGGAGGCTGTCCAAGCAACTGTTAATAAGCTGGAAAAATGGAAGTGGATTCTCTCCCAAGTGTCATACAGGGGGCTGACGCTGATAATAAATAATTTAGTGGCGTCAGCCTTATGGCACAAAGTGGCCGTTCTTAACCCACCTGCAGGCCTTCTGCGGGATATACAGTGGAAGCTGGTGGACTTTTTCTGGACAGGGCACCACTGGATTAAGGCTGCAGTACTCTATCTGCCTGTACAGGAGGGAGGGCGGGGGCTGGTGGATCTGGAAAGCAGGGTGGTGGCTTTCAGACTCCAGGCTGCTCAGAGATTGCTGTACCATACGGACATCAGCTGGGGGGACCCGGCACGAGCACTGTTGCAGAGAGCTGGTGGTATGGGGCTGGACTGCCATCTTTTTATGATGAGCCAGGAGGGCTTTAACATCTCGGGGCTGCCTCCATTTTATGGGGCAGTACTGAAGGCCTGGCGGCTGCTACGACCACTTCGTGAAGGGGGTATAAAGTGGGTGTGGGAGGAGCCCATCTTTCACAACCCACTGATAAGGCTGGAATGCATCCACTCTGAACTTATGCGGAGCCGCTTTGTAAGGGCGGGAATTGTTAAACTGGGCCACCTGAGACAGCCAGAAGATGCAGGGTGGAAGACACCCCAACACCTATCTCAGGAGACTGGTATCACCTCATTAAGGCTCCTGGAGAGATTGACAAACGAGGTGCTGAGTTAATTGCCAGGACAAGTACTGGACTTCTTCAACGAGCCACGGGGGGAGGAGCCGGCCGTGTTCCCCTCTTTGAAATTGGTAGCTGATATGGAAGGCTGGGAGGAGGAGGAAGGGAAGCTGCTTTCCTTTGCCACTCCAAGCCTGGGACGCTTTGAGGATATGGAGGGGAGGGCCCTTTATGCTGTGGCTGTAAAGGTCAGAAACATCAGGGCTCTACAAGATGTTAGAGAGCATCAGTGGCAGAGGTACCTGACGGGGCACAATATGGCAGGTTTTAGGTGGAGGGTGCTGTACAAGCTCCCCATCCCTAAGAGGTCAGGGGACCTGCAGTGGAGGGTAATACATGGGGCCCTGGCAACCAATACTTTTCTGTCGAAAATTGGAAAAAATGTGGGTGAGGGATGTCCTTTTTGTAATCTGCCTGAAACTGTAGTGCATGTATTTGCTGACTGTAGTCGTGTGTCTGCGGTCTTGGCTACGCTGAACGTGCTCTGTGGGAGGATGGGAGTAGTTTTGTGCGGCTGTATGTACTGGGGCCAAAGTATTCAAAAAGGATAAAGGAAAAAAGTGTATTGCTTAACTGTTTATTTGGGCAGGCTAAGTTGGCAATATGGCTCATGAGACGGAATAAAATAAAAGGGTGTGGGCCGGTAGACCCAATTTTATTGTTTAGGGGGTTGGTCTCTGCACGCCTTAGGGCTGAGTATGAGTACTATGGGTATATGAATGACCTTGATATGTTTCAGAGCATCTGGGGTGTAGATGGTGCTGTTTGCACGCTCAGGGACGGGGACTTATTTATTTGTATATAATTGGGGCAGCAATGTTATGTAATTTTTTAGGGTGGGTAATGGTCTTTATATGAAATGTAATATACTGTGAATGAGGGGTGGGGGTGGGGGATCGTTTTTACTTGTGTGTGTGTGTGTGTGTGTGTGTGTGTGTGTGTGTGTGAGGGTGTGAGTGTAATTTTGCTGGTGAGTAGTTTTTAGGGGATATTGGTGATTAAAGGCTGTCAAAAGTCAAAAAAAGTCTCTCTGTCTCTCTCTCTGTCTCTCTCTCTGTCTCTGTCTCTAGCTATGTTTCCATCAACCCAATTTTATGCGCATTTTCAAGTATCGCATCAGAAAAGGTTGATGGAAACGGCAAAATTCGAAAAAACTTACTCTAATTCGCAAAAAAGTTTATACGCTCGCTTGAGGAGGTTTTTGTCTTTTGCGAAAAAGAGTTAATGCGCAAAACGGTAGATGGAAACACATTTGCCGAATAAGTTCTGACGTAGCGAACATTGAACTCACGTGACTGATCAGCCTTTTCCGCTGTCGGCGTCTTTCCGGATATCAATTCGGCTTGGACATTCTGAAATGTTGCAGCCAAAGGCTGGCTGTGAAATGTCTGTCCACTATGACCTCCCAGAAGTCATGCTGGCGCTGTCTTTCCCATATGTATGGAGCCCGTCGGTGTCGTATCACCCTTTCTGCCGCTGCTTGCATCAAAATCAATGCATCTCTCTGTCTTCGTCTTCGGATAGCATTAAACACGGCCAATATTAGTTGAATTGAAAGGACAATTACAACTTGCCCAGCTGAAACTAATTCCTGCAGACCTCTTTCCATTTTATTGCCAAGCGTTATGTTCTCCACGTGGGTATGTTACCAAGGCAACTGGTTTTGTTTACGATATGCAACCTCTACTTCTTCGCTCCAACTCAGTTGGTGGAAACGCACCTAATTCGCATTTTCTTTTTTTTTCTTTTTGCGAACTTTCCAAAAGTTCGCTTAAAATTCAAATGACATTTAGATGGAAACATAGCTTCTGTCTCTCTCTCTGTCTCTGTCTCTCTCTCTGTCTCTGTCTCTGTCTCTGTGTGTGTGTGGAAGAGCGTGCAGATGCCACCCACGTGCCAGTGCACAATGCGAAAGCAATTGCCTGTTTCCATCGATAAGGTGGGATATCAATTCATATAATTCATATGGTTTCCTGTTGATGTTCGCCAACTAGGCTACAAAAAATAAAGCCGACTTCAGCCTTATTCTAGCCTAGATTATCAAAAATTACTTTGAATAATTCAACAAATAATTAGTCTTACAGAGCAGCGGCACAGCTACGAGCAAAAAAATTACACCGGCTTATGCCAACATTTACATGGCGCATTGAGAGGAGACTGTCTTTGAAAAATGGCCCAAATTTCCCACTAATTATTTTAGGTATTTAGATGAAATTTGGGGAACATGGGCACAAACACTTCATACAGATCCTCAACAAGCACCATAAATCTATCACAATTAACCACACCACACACAATGAACATATAGATTGTTTGGACACAACCACATACAAGGGGCCCACATTTCCCCAAACACACACATTAGACACACAAGTTTTCTTTAAAGACAGACACACAAGGGCCTTACACAAGGACAGTCTCCACCCAAAACATACATTTAGAGGCCTGATTAAATCCCAATTGCTATTATTCAACAGAATCTGCACACAAAATACAGACTTTGAGGAGGCCCTTCAATGCATTAAAACCAAGGGGTATTCCAGATCTTTTCTCAGACAAGTTCGTAAAACCTTCTTGGTTACAAAACAACAGGACACTAGAAAAACTATTCCGCTTATCACCACCTACTCGACATTCAGCCAAATAGCAAATGGGAAAATGAAACTGAATCTGGCCAGGACTGCAAAACACAGACCTGCTCTAAGAGTACTAAATAATTTCAGCCTACCAAAAAAAAAAACTCAAGAATCATCTGGTAAATATTAAACGACCGGAAATCAACATTTCACCCTCAAGGCCCGATATTTTACAAACAGGCCACTAGTCAGTTAAAAACAACACAACAAACCTTCTTAAACTAACACTCAGTCAAAACATATAACTGCATAAATGTCAAAGTGCAAACACTGTGACATAAAATATGTAGGAGAGACAGAGAATACAACAAGTGCACAGTAAACCTGTCGTCCCCTACCCATGTGCATGTCGTTATCATGTAGCGTACCAAAAATGGGTACAATTGTCTGTGGGTATAACTGAAGAGACTAGATTCAAGTTAAAAGTTTACTAGGCTGGAAATGTTGATGCCATCAAGCTCTTAAAAAAACTCCAGCACAGAAAAGAGAGAACAAAGAACAGAGAAATTTGGTAGTTATAACGTTAGCTAGCTAATATAAAAAAGTAGGTAACTTACCTAGCTAGCTAACGTAGCCTAACGTTACTGTAAATGAGCCGGTGTCCTGGCGTATAACGTTCAGAGGCGGTCTTACCCATTAGGCAAAGGTCGGCAATTGCCTGGGGCCCCAAGCTGACTCCATACTACAAAAGGGCCCCGTTAAATGCCTCATAAACGTTTTTTGTTTTTTCCCCCCAGTAATTAATTATGTCTTTCTAAAAATGCATGCGCTAAATGGCATCAGAATGCCTAATTCATGAGTGTCTTAGTCAGCCCCCCCCCCCCCCCCTCAGTCCCCACTACATTGGACTATTCCATGATGAGCGTCTGCGGAAATGATTTAGTAGCCAATTCGTGTTTCAGCTCGGCGCGATTATTGAAAAGTGAAAATGAAGCGAAGCTACCCAAGCGGTGCTGAGAAAAGAAGGAAGCAGAAGGAAAGTAAAAAGTTTGTGGCAAAACTACCAAAGCTAACTACATTTTTCACGGCGGCTAGTAGTAGTACAAATGCCACTAATGAAGAGCAGAGTCAGTCTGAGACTGCTAGCACTAGCACTAGTGTTGTTAGCATTGCTAATGCTAGCGAAGAGGAGCTAACGTTACTAGGGATGTGCGCGTTTAGTCGACTAGCCGATTAAACGTTGCTACTCTCGCTAGTCGGCACCAGAAATACTAGTCGGTTAAACTTACTATTTTATTAATGTACACATTTGAATTACATATTGACATACTTTGCACTGAAATTTCATGTTTTCCTGGTCAAATGTTGCTTTATAAAAAAAGGAGAATTCGTTACTAATGTTAACAACGCCGGATTAAAAAAATAATTTAAAAAAACGAAGGAAAAAAACAAAACGCATTAGCCTGTTTGCCCTGCAAGTTAAACCAGCGAGGTGGAAAGAGTAAGTAGGCCTATCGTGTTGTTGAATAGCCCAATAAAACTAATCTAATGTCACGTCGATCAGTCGGCCTAATTGTTATTTTTTTGTGTTCCTATTATTGGTAGTTTTTCTGATGACCGATTATTATTTTTTACTGTATTTGCTATGCGATCGCGTTCACCCAATGAAAATGCCGTTGTAATAATCAGGCACGTTTCCTAAAAATGTTTTGTTACGTTGAATATTGTTTTCAATAAATGTTATTTGTTAACTTTTATTTAGTGAGTTGTCATGTTTTGTAGGATAATGTGCAATGTTCATAATGCAAGGCGCAAAGTGCCACACATTTCAGCGGCATTTAAAATACGATTTGGTTATTGAAGAATGTGATTAACGTTTTCAAATTTCAGGGAAATTAGTCGTTAGGAACATCCCTAAACGTTACCCATTGCTGCTGCTGGCAGTGCCAACCTAGATTGCTCCAGCAGCAATGATGATGATGATACATGCATCACAACTGATCTTTCTTAGATAAATAAGGATTGAAAAGGGGGGAGAGCAAGGGATGTGTGAGGGCCCCATGCCTGTGTTTGCCTTGGGCCTCAAAATGACTAAGTCCGCCACTGATAACGTTAACGTTATTAATGGCACACCCGGTCGTGCCTTATTAGCCAGCTACTGTATTAAATGTCACAAAATTTACAAAATATCTATTTTATGTCAAAAAGCTTACCTGAAAACCAGTAACGTTACGACAACTCCTTCTGAATACGAAGAGAACGTGACAGTTTGAAGAGTGAGTGCATCTCCTCCTCGAACACTGGTTGTGGTCGCATGCGAGCAACTAGCAGTGCATTATAGCACTACGGCTAGGACACGGCTAAATGCAGACTGCGATATTCCCACTGAGGAGGCTATTACCATTAACCATCTCTGCTATTACTGTTTGAAATTATCCAGATGCCATGTCATTTGTGCATTTCGGTGAACATAATGGGCCGACTTGGAAAAAGACAGCACCTGTTCCTCAAAATTCAGTAGGCTAGGGTTTTCACTGTGTTGATTGTGGTCTGCGGTCACAGGTAGCCTAATAGCCTATGAAATATCAGACTAGCTGATTGGATGACATGGTCCATCTCAGGCGCAGCTGGGCACAACTCACACACTGCAACACTTCCTTATCTGATCTATGCTGTGAAATATAACTACTATAACTAATAACTAGCCATACTCTATACATCTGTGTTCACCTGTACAATGTCTCCATCTACTGGCGCAAAAAACAAATCCACTATCAAAGGCATAATGGAAAAACCCATGTACATTCTACATTTTCCACAAAGAGCTACTAAACACCTTAAGCTCTGAACTCTGTGGATTAAGAAAGTTGACGGTCTGCTGAGTAGAAATGCCAGAGACTATGCTGAGACATCAAGCATAGTTTTTTATGTACAAAGCAAAATGTACTTGGCTATGGGGAAATGTATTGTAATAGTGCCCCTCTGATGGTGGGCTCTGGTACATACATGTGTGACACACAGACAAACAGACGCACACACGGGGTCAAATGAATGCACCCCTTTGTTGTGGGCGGGGGGGCAATTAAAACCAGATTAGCACAACACATATATCACATTAAAAATCCTCGAAACACAAGCCACACACCTAGTTGCTCATTTCCTACACCATGGACTTGAGGCAGTAGAAATTTTTTAAATTAACTGGACACAGGAAGACAGACGTAGAACAGAAAGACATTGGATTCGAAAACTCAACACCATATTCCCAGGAGGATAAAACAACGCTAGTAAAACTTTTAACACAAGAGGGACCAAATTATTCCTACTTAAAGGCTGCAGTACACTGATGGCCAGTGCAAACTTTTCTTTCCCAAGGGGCTCTCATAAGGGGTAACTTGGGAAATACATTTGTTTTCCCTAACCTAGATCATCAGGGTGTGAATTATACTGTGACATTCGGGGGGCAAACCGATTTTTCAGCGAAAGCGCTAAGACATGGAGATCCACTTCCTCATACGCATGCGTGCGCTTCAGTGAGATGAAGTTTGACAGTGAATGAATTAAAGTCGAAGCAGTAGCCCAACCTCCAGAAACTTCCAGAGCCTAGGTTACTACATATAGTAGTAGGACACCTAATTTACTAATTTCATAATCCATTTAGACTAAGCAATGCATTAGCGGCAAATAGTGTGCTAATACTAAGAACATATACCATCCAAAAAAACACTATGAGACATCGGCCCTCCAAGTGGGCATGATGGCCAACATTAGAGGGTCTGGCTCATGGAATAATTAGGCAACAGAACACTCATAAAATTATTTATCGAGTTGTTACAGTACAGTCATTGGTTAGGCTACAAGATTAATATATAGCCTATAATATTAGTAGGCTATATTATATTAATATTAAATTATATAATATTATTATAATACTGTATGTATTTGCTGGGCAACATTTAACGTTAAAGGGGTAATAAACACTAATGGCCCTGTCACACTATTGCGTATGAGAGAAACGTATGAGTAGCGTATGTAAATTCATAAAATACTTTTTTTTATCAGTGTATGTCAGCGTATGACCATCGTACTCGACCTATGAGTAACGTACCTCTAGCGTATTTCTAGCGTATTCAGCGTATGCGTAGCATATACGACCGTGCTTGAAACGTATACAACCTATGCCTCACGTACCCCTAGCGTATGTCAGCGTATATCAGCGTATGAGTGATATTTTTCATATGCTGGCATACGCTAGTACGATACGCAATAGTGTGACAGGGCCATAAATCACATTTTGAGTTATAAAGCCGAGTATCTTGTCCCCATTTCATAAATCACATATAGCCTATTGTTAAAAAAAAAAAAAAATGTAATTAAGCTGTGCCACCGCATTTTGTGTCCAAACTGAAATCCAAACTGATAAGTTTAGTTTGAGCCACACCCCTATTCGTGATGTGAAAAAAGGTAAAAACCTTTTTTCCACGAAAGCAAGTCAACGCCCCATCTCCTCTTCTTGATTGATGGGTATTCAAACTGCGCAAATTAACGTTAGCCCTTTAAAGGGGAATTCCACTTTGTAGAAAAGTAGCTCTCCTCCTGATTAAAATGGGCTCTCAGCCAACTTTCTATCTGTAGTGAGAGCAGGGATACAGCCCCAAACTACTGCGCATGTACCAGGTACTTTCCTTAGAATAAACTACAACAGCCACAAAGCTTACAGTTAAGACAACAGGTTGCCACACCCACTTAATGACGTTACAGAAGCAGAGGCCAAGGAACTGGGCATTTTACTGCTACCGTAGTCTGCAGCGTTTCTAATTTAGAGATGAGAGAGGCCACATAACTCGCTGTCAAGTTAGCCACTAATGTAACAGTTATACTGAGAAAATACCACCATTAGCTCAGTCTCCAGAAAAACCGGGCAAAAATGGCCCTTCATTTATCTACGTTTGGTATCGTGAAAACATTAGCCAGCCAAGCCAGACATCTGTAACACTTAGCTAGGCTGCGCACCCCGGTTCCATGTCGGAAAATCAACCCCAACCTCTCGTTTTTCAGTATGGAATGCTTTTGTATAGACTAACATGCCGATACAGAATATTAATCTGTTGAGGTCTCGGTTGATTATATTTCAGCATTTAGTAGTAGCGATTAGCTAGGCTATGTGACAGCAGGGGCGTCATGCAGGCAAGATTTTTGAGGGGGTACGACTTTATGGCAAAAGTGAAATTGAATTAAAAAATATAGCACACAACTCAAAATGGACTTCCCAGCCAAGCAAAGCTGTGCCCAACACATCTGAATTAGCATTATTTGCTTCACAGTAGGGCTGCAACTAATGTCATTTTGATAATCGATTGTTCCCTGTAGCAAATTCAAATAATGACTCACAAAACTTTCAAGTTCAGCTTAATCAAATGTATTTGAGTAACAATAATGTGGTAACTTGTACTTTGTAACAAAGACCACTCTACAACTTCTTGAATGAAGATTGACTTTATCTATCATTTCAGATAACAGTATTTTCATACAGCAACTTACAGAGCATGTACCCTGTGGCACGGGAACCTGAATACCCCATACACCGGAAAAACATAGAGTAAAACCTGCAACCCTAAAACCGCCTTCTTCACCCACAGCAACCCCTAGCGGTCGTATGACTATATTACCATTACTCTAAGTAGTATTAACTTATTTATGTCATGACTTAATACAAATGTAATCATAATAATAAAAATGAAATAATAAATTAAATAATAATACAAATTAAAGTGCAAGTACGCTTTTAAAAGTAAAGAGAAAGTGCAAATAAAGTTTTAAAAGTAACTCAAAATAGCAATTAAGCCACTGCAATAACTTGGCTTCGAGTGACATTCAAGTCCAAAAATAGTCCATCCTTCTTGACATTTAAAGTAAATACAAAGTGCAAGGAAGGTTATAAAAGTAAGTAAAAGTAAAAGCAGTCCAAAATAACTCCTCCTTCAGGGAAACACACAATTTACACACGTTTTAAATTGCAATGTAGAAACGTGAGCATATCGACATGCTCGGGAGTGAGGCTGGCACTCTTCTTGGAGTAGATGTTCCCAGCTGCTGAGAAGAGCCGCTCAGAGGGAATAGAAGTAGCTGGAATACACAAGAATGATTTCGCTAGTGATGCAAGATTTGAAAACCTTGCCTCGTTCAACTTCCACCAAGACAGGGGACTTCCTGTCTTTGAAAGAGGCTGCTCTCCAGAGTACATCAGCACTTCATTACTGATCATTTGGTTGTGTGCATCCTCTTCATTGATCTCATTGTCGCTGTCCGTTGAGTCTGATCCAAGCAGTGAATCCAGAACTGAAACAGTCCTCCTATTTGGAGTTCCCTTGTCAGCTGATGGTGTGGCATCTTGGTTCCCACTGGTGAACTGGTTTACAGTACTCCCATCCATTGACTGTAGTGCCAGAGCTTGTACTTTATTCTGAACACTGAATAAAGTACAAAGTACACTGAACCTCTCCTTCAGTTTTCAGTTTTCAAACTCTTGGGTCAAGTGCAGCTGCAATGATCTGTTTGCTTGGGTTATCATCTGTGAAAGTGACCTCTCTTGACCACCGTGCAGTAGTCTCCTCTGAAGCAGCTGCCTGGAATGCCTGCACAGGAGTTGTATCATAGGTAGTGTGGGTGGACTGCAGAAGCCCTTTGACCAGAGGAGGCAGTGGAGAGACCGTCACATAACTCTCACCACTCAAGTGGCACATTCAAAGGCCTGGAGAGCTTGGGCTAGTTCTTCTAGTAGGGTCCACTGATCGCTTTTGAGGTCTAGGTATTGTTTCTCTGTGTTACTGCCGGGTCTGAAAGGCTTGCAGTCAGTGGCCACCTCTGTTCCAGTAGGCGACTAATCATATAATAGGTGCAGTTCCATCTGGTACTGACATCTTGTACAAGTGTGTGTTAAAGAGTCCCCATTTGTTTTTGCTTCATTTTCAGCTTGCTTGAAGCCAGTTCACTTCTTTTAATGTGCTCAACGAGACACCTTGCAGCTCCAAGTGCTTTGCTGGTCTGAGGGTTTTTCAGTGCATGATTTATAACCAACTGTAAAGTGTGGCCTGCGCAGCGGACAGACACCCACCCATGTTTTTCCTGCAAGATGTTTGCAGCCAGCACAACATTGGAGCCATTGTCATGAACAACTGCCACAATTCTGCTTGTAGGGATCTCAAATCTTTCCACAGCTTGCTCAATCCAGCAATGTTGGGTCCAGTGTGCCTCTCTTCAAGTGGCATGGTTGTGAGGCAGAAGCTAGTGAGCTCCCAGTCATCACTTATAAAGTGACAAGTGATGCCAAGATATGCCTCTGTGGTCCAGGCATCAGTTGAGAGGGCAATCTTGTTCTCGGTTGCTTTCATAGCATCTTTAACCCTGACAAGTGTAGTTTCATACTTTTGCTCCATGAGCTTTGGAAAATGAGTTCTGGAAGGTAAGGTGTAACCTGGATTGAATGTGTTGACCATCTGCATAAAACCCTCATCCTCAACCATTGATAGAGGTCTCATGTCATTGACAAGCATGTTGAGAATGCTCTCTGTCAAGACATCTGAGGGGTGCATGAGCCTCTCTTCAGGACAAACTCTTCCACACGCCTTTGCTTAATACTAAAATAGAAAGAGAAAAAAACTAAGCTTTATTAATTATCACAAGTTGCAGGCTATAGTATCATAATTTATATCTGTATTATATGCTAGAGTAGATCTTCTGTAATTATGTGTTGATATATTAAATACATTTTTCTATTACTGTTCTCTTCTTCTCTAATGATGTGTATTTCAATGATTTTTAGATTCAAATTTATAAAATGCTCACTTGACTACTCTATTCAAGAGCAAAAAACAGCTCATTAGGGATGCATGGGTTATTTTATTTAAGCCATTTAAAAAGGGTAACGTGCTTGATTCAGTATGTGTGGACATTGTACTGACTAATGCCAAACCATTTAACTGAATAAATAGCTTACAATTGAATTATCAATATGCTCCAACCCACAGTCTTTTGTTTGAAGAATGCTAAGTGGAGGAGGTTAACTATTCAGAACGAACGCTATTAATGCTATTAACGCCAGCAAAAAAGGGCAGAAGAGACAGGCTACTCCAATAATTCACTACATTGCACTTAACATAACTGAAATAGCATTAGCAAGCATCCTCCATAAGACGTTCTGTTTTCCAACATGTAAGCTAACGTAAACCTTACGTTAAGTTAACAAGGCTAACATTACTTAGCCAGTTAACTAAAACTTACCCATCAGGAGGAGCAGACGTGGTGGCTCCAGGATGCGTGCGTTTTAAATGCTCGCGCATCGTCGTAGCGCTGCTGTTAAATGCCAATTCTGTTTTGCAGATGCTGCATTGTACTGTATTGTTTGGTTTGCTGGTGAAATACTCCCACACTTTTGAAAGTCTAGGGCTGCATTCCAATCCCATATTTTTACTGCTTGCATCTTTTCCTAGGTCCTTTCCTCGCTCATTAGCTCCACCCAGTGGAGGCCATAAGGAAAGGATCCAAGGATCACATACGAGGACGCAGCAGCGAGGCAACATGAATTAAGCAAATGGAACGTCCTTGCTCAGTCAAGCGTCAGCTGAAGCGACGTCAATTACTAATGACGTGTTGCACAGCTGTATCACCTGTCAAAAAAAAAAAACCCGTATCAGCTGTCAGTGGCCTTTAATGCTAACGGATTGTTCTGTAGCCTATCGTATTTTTATCTCTGAGCTTGTTTTTGCATGCATCATGGTATAAACTATTGTATTATTTGACGCTATATTGCACTGTGAAGTTATCACAATTATTTGCAATGATTTTCTCCCATGCAATTTGACAGATGTGAAAATGACATGTGAAATAAGAATATTGTCTCTCAATTACAGATGTTTGTGTTTGACGTACAGTGTCCCATTAACACATCCACAACAAACGGCTATTTATCACTGTGTGAGTAAAGATCGCACGAAGCATAATTGAAATTGTAAGTAGGCAACGCCTATATTCCACACGCTCAATGGCCAATTCATCAATGGACTCGAATGCATGTTTGTTCGTTAAAATTGGAGCACATTACAAATGACACTTCCAGCCAATAACCGAGCTGATGCCGTTTAATTAATTCATCAACAATTAAGCATGTATGATCTGATGGTATATAAGCGACAGATACTGATTTCAAAACTTAGATCGCGAACTTCAATAGGCTAGTATACTGGTCTGCTACTGTACGCAATCAACATTTCCGCAATGAACCTAGCGTTCGCCCTAAACGCATGGCACCGGCTTCAGCGGGAACGGTGGCGTTGCCAGTTCAGGGGATCGCGACTGCTTCGCTCCGTCCTGTTCCTAAGTGAGGTAAGAATCACGTATTCTCAACAGTAGTCATAAGACAGTGCTCTTGATCAAACATGGACATTGATAAGCATGAAGCACTTTTAACAGTGGGTGGAGTAGAATTCACCTGGATAAATATACAGCAAAGTTATGTCATGCACACATAGTAATTGCATATTCTATAATACCACACATTTACCTGCATGTCGGACTACAAACTATACATTTGGCTACTGTGGTTTGGTGTTAATCAATCAACTTGTGTGAACTGTAGGCTGCATGTACACACTTCATGTTTTTCATTTCATTCTTTTTTAGGTTGACGATCCAACAGCTGGGCATTATGCCCAAGAAAATGCCACTGTGCCAGTGCTCCAGCTTTACTTTAATGGGGACCAGGACCTCATGGAGGACTACCGTCTGAGCCATGGCTCCATGGAAGCATTGATAATGCTACTGCCGCATGGGGGAGCGTTGTCTGGGCACACCACTTAAGGGTCCAGGAGGTGCCTGCTCTTCAAGGCTCTGGAGGTGGACCACACCGTTGTACCCACGGTCATCAGCGCATGTGCCATGCTCCATAACATCTGCCTGACAAAGGGGGACATCCTTGAGGTTGTTGAGGATGTTGGTGATATTGGTGTGGCTCCACCACGTCCAGTGAGGGGGGGAAAAAGCGGACATGGCCGGCGAGACCGACTGGCGGGGCAACCGTCTGCTCCAAATATGTGTCCAGTAGCACTGAATGAACATGATTATATGTAATTTGGCAATTGTTTGAAATATTATTTATACAGGAGAGCTTTTTGTTAGTGTCTCCATTTCTTGTTATGTTTGTATATTCTCCCTTGCAGCCCCTCTTTCTGTCGTGTTAATCCACGTTTTATTTGTTATGTTAGTGTTAATAAAATCACTTATGGATACTAACATATCAGTTTCATACATCTTTTCTGTGCCACTTTTTCATTACCTTTATTTATTTCAAAACACACTATAAGCATACCACTTTGACACCAATGTATGTCAACCACCTGTCGGGGAAGTGAGGATTCTGTAAAATGTCTATTTTCTGAATCCTGTGTTTCCAACGGTCAATGCCCTTCCTTGTTTAAATGTTCAGCACTCTGAATACTGAACACAGGCGATATTGCGTGCTAGAACCACTCACTTATCCTGCAGTAAAAATATATTTAACATCATTTCATAATTATTATAAATGACAATCCTCAATTCAATCGCATAATTCGTCCATAGGACAGTAACCTGGTGGAAGCAACAAGTCAAAACAAAGTCTAATTCAGACCTAAGAGTACAGTAAAATAAAAACAGTAAATTAGAATAATGACTGCAAATCATTCATTAATGAATGTAGGCTGACTACTTAGAATTTACAAAAAGGAAGACATTCACTTGAAGTTACCAGTAAAGAGCGAGAGACCGATAAGCCAGAAATAGCCTAGGTATTACCCTCCTGAAGCTTACACGATCAGCAAAATTGTTAGTATTTGTGTGTTTCTTTTCTCCCAAATAGTTTTGTGCTGCTGAAGGGGTCACTCAGATGAAAACTATATCTTAAAAGGTAAAAACACAAGTAAAAAACAAATTGACAAACACTTGTGAACTATTTACATTTTATTAAGAATTTTCTCAAACTCATTAGAGCTTTCCAGTGTGGCCTAGAATCGCTCCTCTTTTCTGGCAGCATCTTCCTTCAGGAACCGCAGAACGGCTCCCTCACCGGTCCTTCTCCTTTTGGGGGGTGTGGGACAGGCACAGCCTTTAGCCAGGCTGTGCATCCTCTTCCTCCTCCTCCACACACGCCCGGCTACAAGTGACCGCCACAAATCCAGGAAGAGATGAGCCAGTGCCATCTGAGGTCTCATCAGCCACATGTATGTGCCAGGTTTTCTGAAACACATGAATCCATCAGGACAGGAGGATCAATAGATGGCCTCCCCCCGATGGCCTCATGCATTGCATTAAACCATGGCCATGTGGCTGCTGTGGCCTCTCCCCTGACTGTTCCGTCTCTGTAGCAGGGCATCTGAGTGCCTACAAGGAAAGATGCAAGGGTGAAGGTGAGCTGGGAGCCTATTGCACAGGCATAATTTTGTTTCAGTATGCAATAGAAACTACAAATTCGCAAAGGAAAAACATCATAAATTGAACCTCACCTTATATTTTTGCTTGAGGTTGTCCCATTTCTTTGCAATTTGGGTGGGGCTCACCTGGCCCTGTAGGCCCATCTGCAGACGAATTTCACTGAGGAAAACAACACATGTTACCATACCATACCCAAGTGCCCTACAACAATTACTGCCATGCCATAACATGTTTATGTGTTATCCATTTACAGGGGCAGGCATGCCTCTTGCCATCACACTTACATTAGGGATATCAGAAGTTGTCATTTGCATACAATTAACTACTTCAACACAAGACATGAATCATGGTGCTGAGGAGTGATTCCGTCAACATTAATCTATGACATGTAGGAACACCAATATGGACAGTGACATGGTCCTGCAAGAACATAAAAAATGGCTTATTGCCAATGTTTCTGTGTAACATATTTTAGTTCTATGTGACATCACACATTATAGAATGTCACTAATGACTCACCCCCAAGCTTTCTTTGCTACATGCCTCTTCCCCGTAAACAGATGCTCATTCTCACACCTCAGCCGAATGAGGCTGAGGGTGCTCTCATCTGTCCCTGTAAATGACACAACAGACCTGCAAGTAAAAACCAGCTAGTAATGTCTGTGTATAGCCCTAAATCACAACGGCATGTGTCAAGGGGCTTCACAAGCCCATAATTCAGACATGACATATGTAAGTAGGCTACATGATGCAAAATAGTAGCCTATCCTAATAAGCTAGCCTAATGTGCATTTCATCAGTCAAAGACAGCAAATGCAATAACATAGACTGAAATTACATTATTTCTGTCATATAAGAGTGAGGAAAAATATATTTTAAACGCAAAGCAGCTGCGTGTTCATGTTTCAGTTGTTACACTGGAAATCGAGCAGCGACTGTCGAGCCTATTTCAGTTAGCCTACTTGCCGGGATGCATTCAACAGTGTGAACATAGGCTAAACGTAACATAGCCTATTGCATAGCGTACAATATACAATTGTATACAGTTTTGAAAGGACATGGGTTAATTGAAGCTTGCGTTTCCTATGCAGTAACGTTAGCTAACAAACAACTATATGGGACAGAAACATGTCCTAAATGTTACGCTTACACGCTGAACTACAATATTTGTTGTCTCTTTTTTCATGAATAAACTTGCCTTTCGTTTGTCCGAAAGAACGAGTGACATTATAAATGAAAGCGCTTTATAAATTAAATAGAAAGGAACGATAAGCACTTACATTTGTGTACGAGAGGTCCCGCCATGTTTTCAACTGTGGCAGTGTGGCAGATGTGATGAAACACGTCACGCGTTCTGAGTAAAGACTTCCGCAAAGGCTGCACTCGTGTTTCCTCACTGAAGAATTCTCCGGGAGCCTCCTCTTTCCCCACTGCTCGCTCCTCGGTGGAGCATTTAGCGGTTTGGGATGTCCTTAAAGATGGCGGACCTCGATCGATTTCCGGGTCAGACGAGAACCAAGTAGATAGGACGGCTAAAAAATGCAATTGGAATGCAGCCCTCATCTCGCTTTTTTCGGCTCTCCCTCTCTCCGTTCCGCCATGATCGTTCAAAAACGTTCTTCTTCTTCTGCTTCTTCTTTGTCTTTGGTGCATGTACACAATGGAAGCGATACTGCACCCAGCACTTCCTATAGTAGGATTGACCATGCATGCAATTGGTAGTTTGCTCCGTTTATTTTCAATTTATGTTGCACCGTTAAAGTAGGATCACAAATTGAAACGTGTGCTGTCTTGCACACTATGTCTCAAACGAACAAAAAACACAACAGGCAAATAGATTACAATGTTCTCTGTGGATAATTTATTATCTCAAATGAAAAGGAAAGCTGATGGGCTGGCAGGTTTGGTTTATTAGCAAGCCTACATGGTCGACAGTCATTTCAATTGCACATTGCCTGAACTGTAGCTGAATTTCTTCACAAAGATTTTTATGACACGGCCAATGTTTAAAGTCAACTGGTGGGGCTGTATGGTTATCAGTGTTTTTCAGTGTAACTAAAGGTATTAAATTTTCTGTATGTTGTCTAAAATGTGCTATTATTGAATAGAAAGACTAAATTGAAAACATAGGCCTATGTAGTCACCTTCGCTTTCAGCTAATCACCTACAGTAGCATGCAGCCTTCGCCTTGAACCTCTGAATACTTTAGCCACTTTTCAGCCTTCATAACTTGCAAGCTAACAGCACTGACAAACAAGACATGTCAATATTCCACTGAAAGAACACATTAATTGATTAAATAAACCTGGTAATATGCTGGTTTTATAAACCTGCTATAACGTTAGTCCTTGTTAAAATGAAGTAGGTCTACTGTATCCTGTCCAACTTATTGATTTGGACTATGTTAATGTTAAAAATTAAGTTATCAAACATTTACAGTTTATGATGGTTAGCTGCACTCATTTGTAAATACAGCCAGATGCTAGCATACAACAAAAAAAGTTAACGGACAGAAAAGTTGTACACTATCTATAATTTGAATAGCTTTGCCAAGATGAAAGTGAAATAAAAGAACCAGAAACAAAACTAGATGCGTTAAATGATTGATGATCAAGCCTGCCGCATTGTGATGGCCTGCCAAGGTGATACACTTTTTTGCCCCAGGGTTGCCCGCGCATCTTCTTTTGTTTACAAACAAGAAATGGGTCAATTGGAGTAATTATCTATGGAGTCATGTTTGCACTTTAGAAAGCAGTGACCCTTGTGACGACATTCTCAACTGAACGTTCTAATGATATGTTCTAATCACATATTTGTGATGGTACACTTTTGGGCCAGTTCTGGAATGATCACATATTTGTGATGGTATTCGCGAAAGGGTTAAAAGCAGGGGTAGTCATGCCTACATTTAGAGTAAAAAAATGAGAAGCCCCTTTTTATCATAATATATAAACCGGAGCGAATTGGAGCTTGCAGAGTGGTAACGTCCGAATAGTGCTCATCACTCTAATTAAATTCCGTCTGCTTCCCCTCCTTGCTCGCTCCCGCTCACATACTCTGACCCACACACCTTTGAGAATCAGATGCTCTCCGTCGCCCTGGTATTTCTCATAATTTGCCCCATATGTCGTTTTAAAATTCCCATTCTATCATTGACTCCCATACATTTTTTCTTTAAAAATTCACCAATTAATTTTTTTAATCCCCTAGTCTGGCAACCCTATCTCCCACATCTCTCCCACAGATATAGCCTACAGAGTAGAGCGTTGATTGGCCATTTACTTGTGACGTATAACCAATCCGATAATGCTGCGGGACGAGCCAGCCTAAACAGTAACCTTTCTGAGAGACTGAGACAGAGGAGCGCAGTTCACAAGTAATGTTCGTTTTTGATGTGATGGCCAGCTATAATGATTTGCTTGTCTCTCACTTGGAGTCATCGACTGTGTTTAACAATGAGATAACGTTAGTTAAAACCACGATTAAAACACGAGGTTGCTCTTTGTTTTGTTTGGCAAATTGACGGAAGGACTGCCACCAATTGTCACTCCCAGCTTTCATTTGCATTGCGATACGTTGATGGAAGTGGGCACATTCAGGAGATGTTCATTGGATTTTTAGATGTTTCAAGTGTGGGCGAGATGCACAATCTGTGTTCGATGGCAAAGTTCGATGATGAGCAAACTGGTAGCTCAGATGTATAACGGGCTGTAGTCATGCCACGTGCATTAAATGGACTGTAGGCTAAAATGAGGTTTCCCCCAGTGCACTGGCTTGTACATTGCTACGACCACCTTTTAACGTTACAGGATAATTCAGTTTCTTTCCGACTTGGACCCTGTTTTACGAGCTATTTCCACCATTCTGATTGGTAATATAATAATAATTTGTCATATTTTTCTTTTTTGAACCCTGAGAACCGCTCCATTCTGTTTTACAATGGAGTCCATTGGAGCATATTTAGATAACGTTATAAATTCAATTTACCTCAAACAAGTCCAGTTAATATATAAATCTCTAATTTGTGAAAGTTTTTTATTAAGCCAAAATTTTAATTTAAATATATTTAGTTGAAATTGCAGAATTGATCTCGCGCTATTGTACTTGCCTATTCTGTGTGCACTAAAATGTAGTGTGTGGTTCACTTTATAAGTGAACATCCCAATCGAAAACATGTTGCAATGCTCATTATTCATAGTGATGGGCAAGAATCTGGAATCGATTCCAGGGAACCGATTCCAAAAGCGGAACCGAGGAACCGGTTCCAAATTGTAGAATGTAACGATTGCGGTTTTTCCTCGTCTTGCTCCAAGTTATCCCTGCCTGAGTGCAGATGCAGATTTAGAGGTAATAATAACCCACATTTGGCAAAAGTGATCTTACCGAATTATAACTCTGACTGAGCTCATAAGCAACTTCCGGCTACTTTAAAGAGGTGATTGGACAGCACAGTGATCAGCGCCGCTTGTCGTAACGCAGCGCATGGCGCTTGCTAGAAAAAAGCACTGAACGTGAAACCGAGAGAAACAGAGAAACGTTAATCCGAGAGACCAAAAATAAATATGACAACCATGAACTGACGATGCCATGAAAAATCCACATGTTGAAATTAACAAAGGTGGTTACTTGGTATGCATTATTATACTTAAATAAATATGTTTTGTTAAACAACTGATTTATGTCATTGTGGTATGCTTCACATCATTATTTTGCGTGTAAACAATTTTAGTGGATGTTAACCAGTAATTATTTTGTATAGTTCTGTTATGCAGTGTCAGGTGCAGTATATGCTTGATATGCGATTATGGTGCCAAAATATGGAAACTTAAACTCCAAAAAAGAAACGTTGTCAGCAAATGGGACCAATGCACTATTTGTTTTGGTAGCCTAAGTGTGGTCTAATCTTAGTCAGCTAACATTGGAAAGAAACGGATAGCTCTATCAAATCGGTTGTTCAGTTCTGTGCAGAAAAGCAAGAACCATTTTTATGTGGGGGTGCTGGGGTAGTTCATGCCTATGTTAGGCTCCTACTGTCGCTATAGCTACTACCATTGCCACATATCACAAAATGGTCTTTCTTCATCTGCATTGTTAAACTTCATGATTGATACAAGTAAAATATTAATTATAGCCTGTAGCTAACAGCAACACAACCAGGGGTGGATTTAGCCTGGCCTATAGCCCGTCACTTGTTTCATGCGTTTTCTTTTTCCCCATTGTTTAGGTAATGCTTGATTTAAAAGCAAATTTAATGCTTCTGCTGTAGTATGCTTCTGAAAAAATATTTAAGACCAGACCAACGAAATCAAACAGTAGGCTATTAATAATATTTTCTTAAATTAAAATTTATTCTTTTTTAAATCAAAGTTTAGAATTGTGTCTTCAACTAGACAACCTCCGGTTGTTATTTAGAACCAATCCAATACACGCATGGAATCAAGATAGACAATTTTGCGATTGACTGTCAGTGCTGGTCGCAGTGCCTGCATCAAGGAAACATGGCGAGTTGCTCAACATCAGATCAGAAACAGGCAGCTATCCTAAAGTACCTCAGCCTATTTTAAAAGATTAAAGAAAGCAATTTTAACAAGTTCACAAAGTTGTTCAAACTTTAATCGCATTCAGAATTGACATTTTAATCGCAAAGACGTGCAAGATAAAAATAGCCAAAATTGCCACAAATTAACGTTAGCTAGTATCCTAGGCTAGCCATCAGCTTTATATCAGCTAGCTAGCAGAGTTGCCAGGCTCATTTTCTAAATCCTAAAACAAGTGACGCAATCTGTCAATCAAAAAAGCCAAACCCATGACGTTACGTGGCGACAATAGGGAATAGGCCAACGGCTTTAGGAGAAAAGCCAAAGTCATTGTGAAATCAGCAATGCTGCTAGCAAATGTTTTGACTAGGCTAGTTATGTTTAACTGCAAGTGAACTAGCTAATTAATACAGCAACGCAGCGACAGCATTTCATGAGAAAAATTTTGAATTGATTTGGAATCGGAATCGATTCTTAAACCCGGATCCTTAACTGAGAACCGGTTCTGGAATCGATTCCCAATTTCAGACCAAATGCCCATCACTAATTATTCATCAGACTATTACAAGGATATTGAGTCTGTTCACTTTAATGACCACAGAGATTTATTTGAACGGGAACACACGGAATACTCTGCATCTTGCCTTTCTGTCTCAGCCTCCGTTCTCCTTCCATCCTCTTCAATTTGATTTAGCTCTTTGTCTGTGTATTCCGATTTACATAAATAGGGGTGGGTAACAGCATGTTATATAGTCCCGGCCAAAAGTTTTGTCGCATAAGTGGACAAAAGTGACAATTGCTAATTACCCAACTCTTAATTAGCTAATACAGTTAGGAAACAACACAAATGAATCATAAGTGTCTAAAGTTTATTTAGATACTGGCAATAAACTTGACCTTGATCTTCTTCCCCCTGAGAAACGTCATAGTGGAACCTGAGGTATGGCAAGGAGCTCCATCCTGTTGAAAAATCTGACCCCTCTTGTAGTTGGGAATGTACTGGGAGGCAAGAATCTGTTGATATTTGGCACTGTCAATGTTACCATCCACCTTACAGATCTCCCTGGCACCTCCGTATTGGATGTAACCCCAAACCATAATCTTTCCACCTCCAAATTTGACTGTCTTCTGGGTGAACTGTGGGTCCAGACGGGCCCCAGAGGGTCGTCGACAATATTGGCGGCGCTTGGGATGGAGCTCAACTGACGATTCTTTTCTGCTGTCCAACCTTCCGTCAGGCTGTGGGCCTTGGCGTACGCAACACGGTTTCTTAGCTGTCTCTTGTTTAGCGCTGGTTTCTGGGCAGCAATACGACCGTGGAGACCATTGCGAGCAAGAATCCGACGTACAGTTCTTGACGAAACAAGCGTTGCTGGCGTCCACTCCTCCTGGAGCTGTGAGGTGGTTGACATGGGGCTGGCTTTTGACTGTCGGACCAGCAAGCTGTCGTCTCTGTCATGGACGTCGTCAGTCTCTTGGTAGTGCTTGCAAATTCTCTCCACCTGCCGTTCAGACACATTGAAGATGTCTGAAACTTCAGCAGGAGACTTGGACTTGAGATTCTTGATGATCAGCACTTTGGTTTCTGGTTTGATCTTGGGCATGTTGACAGAAGCAATGTTGAGCATGAACTTAGCTTAAAGTGTCAAATTTCTGCTTTTATAGCTCAAAGTTACCTACAGCTGACTAATCAAGCCCCTTGTTTGTTTCTTCCTTATTCACTGTGGCCTAGAAATTGGAGTTGGCCATTGCGACAAGACTTTTGTCCTGCCAAAACGGGCCTGTTGATCATTATCAAGCTGTAACATTTAGTAACAATTTTGAAATGTCATTTTGCTAGCTTCTAATAAACTTTAGACACTTATGATTAATTTGTGTTGTTTCTTAACTTTAATAGCTAATTAAGAGTTGGGTCATTAGCAATTGTCACTTTTGTCCACTCATGCGACAAAACTTTTGGCCGGGACTGTACACTGCTCAAAAACAGTGCACTTAATCATCACAGTATAACACCAAGTCAATTAAACTTCTGTGATATCGATCTGCCCAGTTAGGAAGCGCAAACGATTGTGAATCAATTTCACCTGCTTTGGTGCAAATTAAAGTGACAACAGGTGGACAAGAGCGGCAACAGCAAGACAACCCCCCCAAAAAAAAAAAACGGTTTTGCAGGTGGTGGCCACAGACCATTTATCTCTCCTTATCCTTCCTGACTGATTTTCCTCTAGTTTTGCATTTTGCTCGTGCCCTTGTCACTACTGGTAGCATGAGGCGGTACCTGCAGCGCATTCAGGTTGCACAGGTAGTCCAGCTCCTCCAGGATGGCACATGCATACGTGCTGTCGCAAGAAGGTTTGCTGTGTGTTGTGAAAAAATATTGATTATTCATTATTTATATATAATTATATATCATACTGTAGGACCAACTATATGAAAATGTAGTGTTAATATGAATATGTTTTTCTGTGGTAGGATGAATTGCAAAAAACTGTTAAAAAGGCCCAAAATGTGCACAACAGCACACATTCAAGGGCAGACACTCCCGCCGGGAAAACAAGCTCATTATTTGTATCAAAGTGTGGTCAATGAACAATTGTCCCAAGCTAGGTATGATCTCAAAGCTAGGTATGATCTCATCTCGACACCTGTAAATCAAGGACATATACACACACCCACATGCAGAAAGATTGTAGGGAAAAACTCGCTCTCAGCAGAAACAGCCATATTGTGCCCAAATTTCCCATGGCGAGTTTTTTAGTTATCTCGAAAAGCAGGCAATGGACCCATTCACACACACACACACGGGCAACTAAATGTTCCTAGCCCATCTGAAGAGAGCATGAATTACTTCCTACACATTCTTTGGGGCCTGATTGTCGAGAAGAACGTCCAGCACCCTAGCCTTGGAAATGTATGTGTGTGTGCAGTTTGAGGAACTAATAGAGTTTATTAAATCCAAAAAAATAATTTATCTTCTATCTTTACAAACATTAGTATAAAAAACTATGTATTGAACTACTATTGTCAAACCGGGACTAGGATGTAATTAATATAATTTGATATAATTAAATCATGGCATTTCATCAAAACTACCATATAAGTAAGCATCAGTTGTAATGATTAAATAAAACCAGCAGAGACCGCTGCAGACCATAGAAAAAGTAATCGCCCAGGAAACAGGAAAACCCCCCAAAAGGGGGGGTCGAAATAACATATAAGATGTCAGATGAACTTCATGCTGCTGCTGTTATGTTTTGCTTCTGTCATTAACGGACCTGTTTTACGTCTTGTGGGTGAGCATGAAATTGACAGACTTAGACTGGACTGTGTGATTGAGTGTTTTTGACATATGTATGTTTAGCCAATCAGCCTGGGTATGTATATTCATGCAAATCTTTTTACAATAAATGACGTTATACCAGACTCTGGAATGTAGTGTCTATTTGGAAGAAAATTTGAATTACGTGTAGTGGAATGGTCTTGACCCCTCCCGACAGGGCAGTGAAAAGATTGTTCGATTTATTATTCTACAATTTGGCGAGCCAGCCAGGAGTGTTAACAGGTAGCAGGCCCGAACGTGCGGATGTTCACACTGTATCTCAGATCAACAGGCGCCAAAAACAAAGGTAAACAGAACCTTTAATCTGTATTGTAGTAAATCGTTGATTCTCAGAGGCAGTGTGTCCACCTGTGCGGGGGGGCCTGTATGAAAACCTCCTCACAAAAGAACCTAAATAAAAATTCTGATAGAGAAACACAAGAAGTGTAAGAAAGAGTCTGGCTTAACGACAGGCTGATCTAAATGTTGCGTGTCTTGTACTGTCTTATATGAATACAATGAAATAGCAGCCAGTGTGATTGCTAGGAAGTCTGCAAAAAGTAAGAGAGCGCAGTGGTTCGAATACCGCCTCAAGAATAGAAAAGAGGGTCTGCTTGGGAATCGGCGCACGATCCAGAGAACAGTACTGTGGTTACTGTGCTGGATCAGAAAGTGCGTTGGTTCAATACCGCCTCAGAACAGAAAAGAGGGTCTGCTTGGGAATCGGCGCACGGTCCAGAGAACAGTACTGTGGTTACTGTGTTGGACCAGAAAGTGCGCTGGGAGCCTCAGAGAGGGTCCGGATAGGAACCACTGTGCTAACCACTAAAACGTTTTTTTTTTTTACCGTGCTGGCCAGAGAACGAATGTGTGTCGACACGAGTATGAATGAACAAGCGCTGCGGAGGTGTGTATGAGTGATAAATCAGCTGAGTAGTTTAAAAGAAAAATACTTGTAAATTGTTTGACCCAGAAGTGTGTGGTTTAAAAGGTAATGGGAAGCCCAACTCATGGTATATTGTGATAATGATGGATTCTGATTGTCCAAATACTAAGAGAATCTGAAAGAACAGACAAGTAAACGGTGCACGCATAAAGGTGTCCAAATACTTTTGGCTTGATGGGTTTTAGCCTTCGTAATGAAGTGAGGAGTTATTAAGTGGGTAGAAGGCACATTATAGGTGAATGTATAAAGAAAAGCTAAAACTACTTGCAGTAGTGATACTCTAACATCTCTGCATTTGAATGGATCTCTATGGGAATTGTGGGGTGGGACTAGATTTCGCTGTAAATTACACTGGAACAGTATGGAACACATGGTTGGCTAAATGGTTCCAAGTCATCAAGGGTCTGACATATCAAACAAGCCTTAAACCATCACTCTGCTGCCAGATATGCAGTAGATATTTGAATTAGTGATCGGCAGAGCGAAGCTTTCTGAAACATTGACACAGTTGAAGCGATTGCGTTGGTTGAAGTGTGGGTGTCATGAAGCATTTGACACCTGCCTCTCTAGTGACATCTCCTGGTATAAATTACTCTTCACAATGGCGAGAAATTTAAATTAATGAAACATTCTTGACTCTTGTGAAATTCAGATTTAGATTATTAATGCTTTTGCCATGTATTATCAAAACCCTCTCCAACTTAGTCTATTCATTAAAAGTGTTGTACAAATTAAACATATTCTCATGATGAGATGACGATAATTATCATTATTAAAGTGAAATGAAAATGTGTGTTTCATGAACATAACGCCATCATATCGACCAATGCCCATGTATGTCCTATTGCATGTCTGATAAGGGGAGTAGCCTACATTGGAACAATAAATTCCAATTATTTGAAAAACAATATTTGTGAAACATCTGGACACAGAAAACCCAATAGCAGACCAGGATAAGGCAAAGAACGTAGTTTATTAATCAGTCCAGTGGTCAAAGGCAGGTAAGCAGGGTGGTACCCAAAAATCACAAACCAATGAACAAGCAAAAGTCAAAATCCAGAAATCAGAAAAGCAAAGGTACAAAATTGCTAGGTTAAATCAATGTCGGTAAAAACACAAAGAAAAGTCTAAAACCAGAAATCAAAAAGCTAAGATACAAATGAGCTATGCTAAATTGAAGTCAAACAAAGGGTGTCTCAGGAATCTCAGGATAAACTCAGGCTTAGAAAGGCGCCGGCACTGGTAAACTGATCAACGTACTGGCAGAGGAAATGTGGGTCTTAAATACACAGAGGAAGGGGAGGGGTAACAAACAACGTGAGGTTAAAACATTAGGAAAACAATAATTCAATAACGAGAAAAGAAGGAATACATGAAAGGGACTCCGAAAACATGCATGACAGACAACAGGCTCGAGTAGGAGCGGAGTGTGCACAGTAATAAGGGGAGGCGTGGTCTCTAAGGATAAACAGCTGAAACAAGTTAACAGGTAGCTCAGGAAAAGCTTAGTAACGCAAGTAGAAAAGATAAAGCGAGGAAGCTGGTTAAATGTTAGTATCTAACTACAAGACAGACAATTAGTTTGTTAATATACAGTCAAGCCGGAAAGTCTGCACACCCCTTTCACCTTCTCCACGTTTTATTACATTACAGACATATTGTTACGTTTCTGCCATGTTCATGCCACGTTTCATGTTTAGTTATTGTCACAGTTTATTTTCTGTTCATGTCATGCTTGTGTTCTGTTTTTGTTACGATGCAGTTTATTGTACATACATTTTTCCATGTGTTCCGCAGCCTTGCGTTCTGTGCTGTCTATCTCGCTTCCTCTTTCACTGCAGTTTAAAGTTTTACTTTCGTTCCTGTATGCTTCGTTCGTATTGCCTTCTTCTTCTTCTTCTTTGGAGTTTAACGGCAGCTTGCATCCTTTGCGTTGCATTACTGCCATCTTCTGGAGTTAGTTAACTCCTACAGTGTCCGTTTTGTCAAACTCTTCCCATCAGTCCTGTTCTCTTGAGATATGTGCTCAAATATTTCCTGCCTTGTCCACTTCCACCACACTCCAGAATGTATTTTAAACTGTCTCCTGTTAGGCCTGCTCTTTCCATTCCATCCATCATGTCCTTTCTATTACATATTTCCTGCAGTTAACAAGAACGTGCTCTACCATTTCTTGTTCATGACACTGTTCACAGAGTCCAGTTGGATGTTTCCCTATAATTCCTGTTCAGGTTACTATGTCCTATTCTAAGTCTGGTCATCACTACCTCCTCTTTCCTATTTCCTCCTCTGTTTCTCTCCCTACCCACTCTTTTTTGTATTGTATGTAGTTGTCGTCCTCTTATCTCCTGATCCCAGTACTGCTGCCACTCTTTATAGATTTCCTTCCTTGCTATACTCTTTCCTTCTGCTTTAGAAAGTTAAATTGCGGTGTCTTTGTTTTCTTTTCTAACAGCTCGTTTGGCTAATTTGTCCACTTTCTCATTACCCTTAACACCCAAATGAATGTGACCACAGTGCCTTGTTTTACCACTCGTGAATGTATTTCCATTATTTCAAATAATAGGTCTTGGCGATTACTGGATGTACCTAGCTTCAGACTGTACAGAGCGGATCCTGAATGTTCGTATTGCTCTGCACTACTAATTCTTATATAGGACTTGCATGATTACTAACTTGCTAAACACGGGTGTGGTTAACTAATCTACTAACGTCAGGGTTTAATAGAATTATTACTAACACGATCTAACAATCTAGTTATCTCATCACGTTTCCACAGCTGTTTAATGTTTCCTTAAGTATCCAGTCAATGTCTTGTTAACTAACTACTAACGTCAGGGCTAGGATAGGATAACTACTAATGATTTACTAATCGCCTTGTTACGTGTCTCATTTGCTCAAGCTGTTTTCCATTTCCTGCTATTCTGAAGCTGATCGTGTTCACCTGTCTCAACATGCATTTAAACCCAGTGTTCTCAGTGTTCAGTGCAAAATTGTTGCCTGTTAGTTTATCTACTGTCATGGTTGAGTGTTTATCCATTGTCTGACTACTGTTATAGAGCCAAGCCTGTTTACTGACCATCGTTACTGCCAGCCTATTGTGTCTATTGCCTGTTTTTGACCATGAGTTTTGCCTGCTGTCTGTTTGTATCTCTGCCCCGCAGATAGGACTTCGGTCTGACTCCTGCAACGCCCCACGACTAACGAACGCTGCTTAACCCCTGAATTGTACTTCTGCTCCGCTAACCGCTACTCTGGTTACTGAACTTGTGCATGGATACCGATTTCGAGACTGCCTTCTCCCTCGGTACTGTATTTTTAGTTATTGGCTGGATTTATTGGTTTTTGGACTTTGCTTTTGTGACTATGATTTTTGGATTTCCCCATAATAAAGCCCTTGCGGGCATTTATTATTACGTCTGTGTTCTGAGTCGTGCATTACGGGTCCAACCCGCACACCTGTCACATATTCTACAATAGATTGAGCTTATTTTTTGTCTCAAAATTCTACACAAAATAGCCCATAATGACAAAGTGAAAACAGGTTTAGACATTTGTGCTAATTTATTAAAAATCTAAATGTAAAATATATGTACACAAGTGTGCACACCCTTTGATATGACACCCAAAAGTGAGATGAAGTGCATTTTGTTTCCACTGATACTGCTTGAGATGTTTCTACAACTTAATTGGAGTCCACCTGTGATAAATTCAATTGATTGGACATGATTGGGGATTGCTAACACCTGGCTATATAAGGTCCCACAGTTGACCGTGCATGTCGGAGCAAACTCCAAGCCATGGGGTCAAATGAATTATCTGCAGACCTCAGAAACAGGATTGTGTCAAGACATAGATCTGGAGAAGGGTATGGAAAAATCTCTGCAGCTTTACAGGTCCCAAAGAGCACAGTGGCCACCATCATTCGTAAATGGAAGAAGTTTGGAACCACCAAAAATCTTCCTAGACCTGGCCGCCCGGCCAAACTGAGCAATCGGGGAAGAGGGGCCTTGGCCAGGGAGGTGAGCAGAAACCCGAGGGTCACTCTGACAAAGCTCCAGCATATCCTTGTGGAGATGGGAGAACCTTTCAGAAGATCAACCATCCAGGCAGCACTCCACCAACCAGGCCTTTATGGTAGAGTGGCCAGACGGAAGCCCCTCCTTAGTAATAGGCACATCACAACCCGCTTGGAGTTTGCCACAAGGCACCTAGAGGACTCTCAAACCATGAGAATCAAGATTCTCTGGTCTGATGAAACCAAAATTGAACTTTTTGGCCTGAATACCAAGCGTCACGTCTGGAGGAAACCAGGCACCGCTCATCACCTAGCTAATACCATCCCTACAGTGAAGCATGGCGGTGGCAGCATCATGATGTGGGGATGTTTTTCAGCAGCGGGAACGGGGCGACTAGTCCTGATGAATGCAGCTAAGTACACCGAGATCTTGAAGAAAACCTGCTCCAGAGCGCTCTGGACCTCAGACTGGGCTGAAGCACACAGCCAAGAGAACAAAGGAGTGGCTTCGGAGAAAGTCTGTGCATGTCCTTGAGTGGCCCAGCCAGAGCCCAGACCTGAATCCAATTGAACATCTGTGGAAAGAGCTGAAAATGGCTGTGTACCGACGCTCCCCATCCAACCTGACGGAGCTTGCAAGGATATGCCAAGAGGAATGGGCAAAAATGTCCAGAAACAAGTGTGCCAAGCTCGTAGCTTCTTTCCCAAGACGCTTTGAAGCTGTAATCGCTGCCAAAGGTGCAGCAACCAAGTATTAGGCTAAGGGTGTGTACAGATATGTAACCCCTAAATAACCTATTTTTGTCAATAAAATAAAATTGCATATTTTCTAAAAACCTGTTTTCACTTCGTCATTATTGGCTATTGTGTGTAGATGTTTGAGGCAAAAAATGAACTCAATCTATTGTAGTATAAATCTGTAACGTAATAAAATGTGGAGAAGGTGAAAGGGGTGTGCAGACTTTCGAGTGATTGTTAGCGCGAGTTAGTAATATAAACATCGAACAAAAAGTTAGGAAATTGTGTTTGGTAGATTATTTCTCTGTTGTAACAATGCTTCTTGGCAATACATTTTATACCGTTGGAAAGCCTGTTTATTTCCCTTTTAAACGGTGCCCCATTTGTAAGGAACATGCATTTGTGAGATGAGCAGCACAGCTGAGTATGTGGGTTGCGCCCATGTAAAATTAACCAAATCTTCTCTGCCAATGCCAAAGGGAAATAAACAGGCTTTCCAGCGGGATAAAATGTATTGCCAAGAAGCATTGTTACAACAGAGAAATAATCTACCAAACACAAATTTCCGAACTTTTTGTTCGATGTTTATACTATATACACGGGAACGAAAGCAGGAAGTAGCAGAAAACGAGACTTCGGAAAGACAGCGACTGGGTAAACAAACACACAGACGAGACTCGGACAACCCACGAACAGAGGGGGATGCAATGATGAACCGGGAACGTAATAGATAATATGGAAAATAATTAATAACATGACTAATAATGAAATAAAAATACAAAACAGACAGATACTCAGAACATAACAATTCGCCAATTACTGGTTCATATTTAAAGCGTATCAGCTTTCTCCCAGCTCACAGCGTCGTGGAAAGGAAATTTATATTAAATAGCACACAGATAGGTAGCCATATTTGTATTCACGTTATTGTTATTCTTATTAGTAGTCATTCTATGGGAGTTATTTTCTTCATATGTTTTCAGGGCTTCCTGGCATAAGTGGATTAAGTTAATAAATAACATTAGGCTCATGCATGTGGGGAACTTCATTAACCTCACGAACTTCAATAACTTGTTTATCTTACGTTTTTAAATATTGAAGTAGGCCTACATTTTTGGTGCTCTATAGGCTATAGGCTACCTAGCTTAGATGGTCCAGCTTGAGTCACAGCAGGATTCCATGGTAATGCTGCAATATCGGGATGCATTGACCGCAAGTGACGAAGCATTTTAACAGGACAGGTGCCAGTCGCAAATCATGCACCGTGCTTTTTATGGGGTCATACGTGAACCTTCCTTTATGAACAAATCTCTGCAAAATCTCAAACGCACTCTAAAATCTCTCCCTCTCCGAAACCCCACGACTTGGAATCAGGAAAACTACAGGGTTTGCGTTCATTATTACCACTTTTTACAACTTAAAAAAAAACAACTACATTTTGACAACTCCCATAGGCTATAATAATTAAAAGGTTTTTTTTTTTTTTTTTTTTTTTTACAAATAGGCTAGCTGTTCTGGGAAATTTGGAAATAAGATAACCTGTGTTATGCAGATATTTCTCACGTTTATAGCCAGTCAAGATTTACGAAAATTAGTAGAGAATTAAGCCAGTTATGGTATATTTTATCAGGTGAAGTCTGCATCGGTCAATATAGGCTACTACCAATATGGCGGCCGCATAGAAATCTGAGCGGTTTTTATGTCTATGGACTGAGCTGACGGTTTCTGTCCCTTTCGTGTTTGACAGGCCGATTCGTTTTGAAATAAATACGATTAATAAAATAAAAAATAACTAATTGATATTGATTTATTTAATTGCTAATTTACTTATTTCATTGCTTATTTATTAATTTATGTCTTTATTTAATTGCTTATATATTTATTACATGATCAATTTAATTTAATTTAGTCACATTTGGTCTTCCATACTTGGGGGCGTTTGAACCATTTTTATATTTTGCAAGTTTGTGGGTGGGAAAGGAATGAGCTGTTTTGCACAGGCACGCAGAAATCCCGTGTCTTTTCACCTACACCCGAATGGAGGTTCATATGTATGTGAGTGAAAAGAGCCTCTGATCCCAGATCCGTATAGCTGACACATCTCAACAGGTAGGCTATTGGTTGAGCATGTATTGGTTCGAGATACTGCCCACAATGACATGCGTCACCGTGACGTCAGAAGCTTCGCTTTCCGTGATCACGTTATTTGAAACAAGCCTCGGCGCACTACTTCGAAACATTAGTGATTTGAAAACACCACACCGTGTCGACACGTGCGTGTCGAGCGTCCCATCCCTAATTTGAATGCCATTTTTTTTAGCCTACATTTTAATATAAAAGGCACTTAAATTCAAAAGTCAAGGTTTTTTCAAAAAACATTTTGGTAGGTGTTTTGTGCCTGACACCCTTAACAAAATCTTGCAGATACAAACAGCACAAACAGCACAAACAGAAAGTCTCAATAACGGAAAACAGGACATTTTTTCCATTACACCAGTGCTGATATTTTACTAAATATACATGGTTTAATTTCTTTAGAACACCTGCAACAGGTGAGCATGAGCTAGCAGAACTTGGCTTCCCTCTCGCCAAATTAGCCTGCTTGTTCAATTAATTTCGTTTAATTATACAATTGGGTCATGGAATCGTGTCGGCAGCAACATTCCAATGTAATTAGGCCTATATTATGTAAAAGGTGTTGGTGTTGGTATTCATTAATGTTATTCTGCATTTGTACAAATATTTTGAAAAAAAATAAAAGTACTTAAAACACCTTTTTTTACTGTTTACATTTGAATGTTTCATGTGATCACGTAGCTAAATGCTACTTTAATTATTATTGACCTTGTCGCGTCATTCCTAGGTAGCTTGCTAGCTAATTAGGCTGCTTGTTTATTGATCTTACAACATTATAGTTAACAGCTTTAGGTAATCATCGCAATCCAGTCTTCTGCTTTTGACATAAAAAAAATCTGTAGGCTATTGAAATATTAGCTCATTTGTTTTAAGTTTCCTCCTGGGAAATGGACAAGTGGCGAATACATCCCAGCAAAAAGAGAGGCACTGACGATGAGTGTGACGTGTTTTTATCCTCGGGTTTTGCTTACAGATGAGCACTTTCCCCCTACTCTGCTTCACTGATGAAGCCTAATGTCCTATTAGCGCCGGATTAGTAGCCTAGGCTAGCTATTACCTGGGGACGTCGTTTGATTTGTAATAATTGCAGAGGTCGTCTGTCATCTTAATTCAATGCGAATGTCCTTAATTTGTAAAGTTAAAATTCCACCGCAAATTACCTACCATATTTCGCAAAACACAGAGGTTATCTGATCATATTAGTCGCCTGTGAATCGTAACTACATCTCAGTAATTTGGCGTGATATTTTTTTTCTCCCACCAGGATTCGTTGTTTTTTCCACGCCTTTCTCTGCATCTTTCCGGGTCGAGAATTATGGAGGCTGCAGTGGAAATAATGCCATTCGCCATATTGGGATGGTTTGAATGACCACTATCTCTTCAGATGGTAAAAGGGCCAAGTTACATTAAATAATTAAGAAATATTGGGTAGCATGGCTTTGTAATAGAGCCTGTTTAATTTATGTGAGCCAAGATAGCAGGCTATTTTTTGTTGTAATTTGGCCTCATTTTGATATCAATAGTTTTAATGGCCGGCCTAGATTTAGCCAATTTCATTATAGACAGTAGCATTGCTTTTTTCCATAATGATTTTTGTGATTAATTGCCTGCTAATTAGAGTAACTTTGTGCCTTCATTTAGCTTTTAGGTATTATTTTTGAATGAATTGAAGTCCCAACATAAATATAATTCTCGAGTTGTTGAGGCCTAGTAACTATAGCCTATATAGGCCACGTTTACATCTGGCAAATATATAGATGGATGAACTGTGTGTCTATTCTGAATAACTTAATTCAATACAATAAATAATGCAGCCAATCAAAAGTAAAAAATAAACTCCGCCCAGCTAATTTCAGCCAGTAAAAAGGTAATAAACGAAAAGCGAGAGTCCTGCAAAAGAGAAACTGAAAGTTATTAAACTCAAACGTTATCTTAGAGACGGTGGAGAAAGAAGAGAGAGTAAAAGAAGGAATAAACCTGAATAAAAGAACGGAGTAAGTAGCCTGTTGTGCAGTGGGATGAAGAGAAGATAAAAGTGAAGGTGTGGGGAGGAATGGGAATCTGAAAGTATAATCGTACTAACGCTCAATTCAGTAAAACAGAAAACTGGCGGTTTGGGTGTAGCCTAATAGCGTAAATTCAGTAGCCTACTTATTGGTCTGATCTTAACTCAATATAAGGGAAATGATAACTGAGTTGTGACTTAGTATAAAGGTAAAGATAAATAAACGTAACGTGGGCGAATACATAGTGACGTTTCAGCATTAACATTCGTGAATTTATTTTTAGCTGATCTATTTCTTAATCTTTATGAAACACCGTCCATATTAAATCAGCCAGTCAGTCCGTGATTCTGTCGGAAAAGTTTTTGCTTTTCCATCCGGTGTATTATTTAGCCCATTAATAAAGTTATTCTTAAGAAAATAATTCTAACACTTTTGGAACAAATGGATGTTACCACACAGCAATAATGGCATATAAAGCCTTTCACTTACTTGAGATTTATGAATAGAATAACAGTTATGTTAGACATGATGAGCCTTGTGTGGACAGTCGGCTATTCACTGTGTGGACATTGAGGTCAGAATTAAAATTTTGCTCCTATATGAAGCAGTTTCGATTTGTGATCAAATGTAACACGTGGGAATAATGTAGCTACAGAACGTGGTATGTTATTGTTACAGATTCTGCGTTGTCCGCCCATTTTAGGCGATATAAGAACTAAGAAATGATCCTACATTGATTACTATGTCAAAGTCGGTGGTCGGTTTTTAAATGGTGTGGTCGTTTATTAATTCAAGTGTCAAGCGTTCAATATTCGTTGTGGTCTTTTATTAATTGAAATATAACGCGAAATAGCTTAGGCCTACATGCTAAACGGATGTCTAAACGGTGGGCTAATTTATTCGCATAATTTGCAATCCAACCCGAACTCGTTACAATCCACCTGGTCTTCGACCGAGTAGTATTTCAGTCGGAACGAGCTTGCCGACTTCGCAGCAATTTGGCCTCCTTTAGAATCACGTATTGAATTTAATTGCATTGCAAGGCGTTTCATGTTTTTTACCAATAGATGGCAGTATTTAGCTGTATATGTAGGCCTATCCTGAGCAGCGTCTACCAAGCACTGACTGAAAGTGTCCTACCTTTCAATGTTGTGTCCTGGTTCAGTCACCTGTCTGTGAGGAGCCAAGCACTCCAGAGTAGTTAACCAGGGAATCTAATTTCCCAGCCCCCAGAGCACCATGCAAAAGCAGTGAACAGAATGGCCATCAAAATCCTGAATGACACTTCCCACCTTCTTCATATCTCTTTTGAGATGATGCCCTCTGGGTGAAGGTTCAGAGTCCCCCGTGCACAGAAGTGCTGTTATAAAATATTATTTATCCCCACTGCCACTGCCAGCTCAACTGCAGTTAAAGTCGGAACCTGTGGACATTAACATTTAACTGCCTACCTTTTTAATCTTTGTGTGTTGTCTTTTTATGTGAGCTATGCACTTTGCCAAATACATATTTCATTTGCCTGCATTTATAGACGATAATGTTTTTTAATCTGAATATTGAACATTCTGAGTGAAAACTTTTTAGAATGTTTATCAGGATGTTGATGGTAGGTTAAAAATGGTTTTCTCAAGAACGTTCCTGTAACGTTGCATGTTGACAAAGATGGAACGTTCGGACTGAAACATTTTTACAACGTTGTTGGGGCATTGATGATGGCAAGTTACAAAATCTTTAAAAAAAAATGTTTGTTTAACATTACATGTTAATTGCAGATAAATTGTGCATGTGTTTGCTACTAGAATAAACTGCTTGATATATTGGGCATGTACTTTTCTAATCAGTTGATCAGGCTAAGGCTATCTCCTTTCAAAAAATGCCTGATTTCTGAATACATTGTAAGTCGGCTTTGCTTTAACCACAAGGATGCGAGATGTTGGCATTATGAGGACACGTTTTCAATCCTGACGTGTCAATCAAAAAACACTGGGAGTGGTAGTGGAAGGACTCGTCAATCTTCGCTGAGCCAGATTCTCCACACGCTGTACCAAACCCAGCTTCAATACGGTAAGGGAAATAACCCTGGTATAACTTACTGCCATGTATTTTTATACAAACGTGATTATGTTGGGGAATAAATTATGCATCGATGCTTTCGAAAAACTATAACGGTCAAGTCAGCTGCTGCTATTGTGTTTACGCTAGCTATCCAGCTAATAAGTTTTGGTTCCAAGAATGTTCCCTGAACATTCCTGTTATGGTTATGGGAACATTAGTTTTGGGAGCGCTTTTAATGCCAATTTTTTTAAACGTTCCCAGAACGTTTTTTTTTTTTTTTCCAAAGTTATAAGAACATTCTTCAAAAACATTTTGGGTATGTTTTGACACAACATTATTAGAAGGTTTTTTTACAAAACATGCTTCGAAGGTTTTCACTCACTAGTTTTTTTTAAATGTTGATTGCAATTTTATAATAAACATTATTTATAAAGTTCTTCATGGACATTCTTGGACACAACAATTTTGAGAAGATTTTTACAAAATATTCTTGGAAGGTATTTAGTGGCAAGTTTTTAAAATGTTGCTAGAATGTTTTATCTTAGTTTCTATGGATGTTCTTTGAAAGCGTTCTGAGAATGTTCTTTGATATTGGTTTTTAATAAAGTTACCTTCATGTCATTTCACCGAAAACTTCCTAGTTTCTCAGAACATTTGTTTACAGCATTATGTTTATAAAAGGTCTACTTAAATCATGAATAAACATTTTTACACCTATCTACCTCAAACCTGACTAGACCTACACAATAACATGACACTAGTACACAATAGGTTAGAAAATTAATCGCTGCTTTTATTTAGTCAAAAGACCATACAAGGGGCATCACTCATGAAATGTGAGCAGAACCAATTTGTGTAAATCGTTCCTATTAGAAATTTTGTATGTATTTTGGCATTCATCGATGTTTTCGTATCTGAGTTTTGTTCGTAGCCTACGTGCAATCAAACTTTACACCTGCTCAGGACCATGCGTACCACGTTCTTAAATTCAAAATGCCGCTAAATGCAGTTTATGAATATCAATTAAAACTTTAATTTATTGTTGTTTTCTGTTAAATTCACAAGACTTTTTGATTTGCTAAGATCCCAAATAAGGGGCGTCATTTTGTGTGCTCAGCCGCGTTATCATTTCACACTTTGTGGGTGATCAACCAGGAGTCATCGGGCCTCATTCATCAAACGATCATAAATATGTGTGGAAATTTATGTACAAAACTAGTTTGTATGAAGGACCTATGCCGGATTCATCAAACCATCAAACCATCAAACCAATTTTTTAATGTTTTTGTATTTTGTGCGTATGTTCATACATTTTGATTTATCGGTGGCCTGGCGGGACCCACAGCTTCATTCTGAGGGGAAGCTCAGTTGGAGTGGGACCCACAGCTTCATTCTCAGGGGAAGGTCAGTTGGAGTGGGACCCAAAGCTTCATTTTGAGGGGAAGGTGTTGGAGTGGGACCCAAAGCTTCATTCTGAGGGGAAGCTCAGTTGGAGTGGGCCCCACAGCTTCATTCTGAGGCGAAGCTCAGTTGGAGTGGGACCCACAGCTTCATTCTGAGGCGAAGCTCAGTTGGAGTGGGACCCACAGCTTAATTCTGAGGGGAAGCTCAGTTGCAGTGGGACCCACAGCCTCATTCTGAGGGGAAGCTCAGTTGGAGTGGGACCCACAGCCTCATTCTGAGGGGAAGCTCAGTTGGAGTGGGACCCACAGCCTCATTCTGAGGGGAAGCTCAGTTGGAGTGGGACCCACAGCTTCATTCTGAGGGGAAGCTCAGTTGGAGTGGGACCCACAGCCTCATTCTGAGGGGAAGCTCAGTTGGAGTGGGACCCACAGCTTCATTCTGAGGGGAAGCTCAGTTGGAGTGGGACCCACAGCTTCATTCTGAGGGGAAGCTCAGTTGGAGTGGGACCCACAGCCTCATTCTGAGGGGAAGCTCAGTTGGAGTGGGACCCACAGCCTCATTCTGAGGGGAAGCTCAGTTGGAGTGGGACCCACAGCTTCATTCTGAGGGGAAGCTCAGTTGGAGTGGGACCCACAGCTTCATTCTGAGGGGAAGCTCAGTTGGAGTGGGACCCACAGCCTCATTCTGAGGGGAAGCTCAGTTGGAGTGGGACCCACAGCTTCATTCTGAGGGGAAGCTCAGTTGGAGTGGGACCCACAGCTTCATTCTGAGGGGAAGCTCAGTTGGAGTGGGACCCACAGCTTCATTCTGAGGGGAAGCTCAGTTGGAGTGGGACCCACAACTTCATTCTGAGGGGAAGCTCAGTTGGAGTGGGACCCAAAGCTTCATTCTGAGGGGAAGCTCAGTTGGAGTGGGACCCACAGCTTCATTCTGAGGGGAAGCTCAGTTGGAGTGGGACCCACAGCTTCATTCTGAGGGGAAGCTCAGTTGGAGTGGGACCCACAGCTTCATTTGGAGGGGAAGCTCAGTTGGAGTGGGACCCACAGCTTCATTCTGAGGGGAAGCTCAGTTAGAGTGGGACCCACAGCTTCATTCTGAGGGGAAGCTCAGTTAGAGTGGGACCCACAGCTTCATTCTGAGGGGAAGCTCAGTTGGAGTGGGACCCACAGCTTCATTTTGAGGGGAAGGTGTTGGAGTGGGACCCACAGCTTCATTCTGAGGGGAAGCTCAGTTGGAGTGGGACCCACAGCCTCATTCTGAGGGTAAGCTCAGTTGGAGTGGGACCCACAGCTTCATTCTGAGGCGAAGCTCAGTTGGAGTGGGACCCACAGCTTCATTCTGAGGGGAAGCTCAGTTGGAGTGGGACCCACAGCTTCATTCTGAGGGGAAGCTCAGTTGGAGTGGGACCCACAGCCTCATTCTGAGGGGAAGCTCAGTTGGAGTGGGACCCACAGCTTCATTTTGAGGGGAATGTGTTGGAGTGGGACCCACAGCTTCATTCTGAGGGGAAGCTCAGTTGGAGTGGGACCCACAGCCTCATTCTGAGGGGAAGCTCAGTTGGAGTGGGACCCACAACTTCATTCTGAGGGGAAGCTCAGTTGGAGTGGGACCCAAAGCTTCATTCTGAGGGGAAGCTCAGTTGGAGTGAGACCCACAGCTTCATTCTGAGGGGATGCTCAGTTGGAGTGAGACCCACAGCTTCATTCTTAGGGGAAGCTCAGTTGGAGTGGGACCCACAGCCTCATTCTGAGGGGAAGCTCAGTTGGAGTGGGACCCACAGCTTCATTTTGAGGGGAAGGTGTTGGAGTGGGACCCAAAGCTTCATTCTGAGGGGAAGCTCAGTTGCAGTGGGACCCACAGCCTAATTCTGAGGGTAAGCTCAGTTGGAGTGGGACCCACAGCTTCATTCTGAGGCGAAGCTCAGTTGGAGTGGGACCCACAGCTTCATTCTGAGGCGAAGCTCAGTTGGAGTGGGACCCACAGCTTCATTCTGAGGGGAAGCTCAGTTGGAGTGGGACCCACAGCCTCATTCTGAGGGGAAGCTCAGTTGGAGTGGGACCCACAGCCTCATTCTGAGGGGAAGCTCAGTTGGAGTGGGACCCACAGCTTCATTTTGAGGGGAATGTGTTGGAGTGGGACCCACAGCTTCATTCTGAGGGGAAGCTCAGTTGGAGTGGGACCCACAGCCTCATTCTGAGGGGAAGCTCAGTTGGAGTGGGACCCACAACTTCATTCTGAGGGGAAGCTCAGTTGGAGTGGGACCCACAGCTTCATTCTGAGGGGAAGCTCAGTTGGAGTGGGACCCACAGCTTCATTCTGAGGGGAAGCTCAGTTGGAGTGGGACCCACAGCTTCATTCTGAGGGGAAGCTCAGTTAGAGTGGGACCCACAGCTTCATTCTGAGGGGAAGCTCAGTTAGAGTGGGACCCACAGCTTCATTCTGAGGGGAAGCTCAGTTAGAGTGGGACCCACAGCTTCATTCTGAGGGGAAGCTCAGTTGGAGTGGGACCCACAGCTTCATTCTGAGGGGAAGCTCAGTTGGAGTGGGACCCACAGCTTCATTCTTAGGGGACGCTCAGTTGGAGTGGGACCCACAGCTTCATTCTTAGGGGACGCTCAGTTGGAGTGGGACCCACAGCTTCATTCTTAGGGGAAGCTCAGTTGGAGTGGGACCCACAGCCTCATTCGGAGGGGAAGCTCAGTTGGAGTGGGACCCACAGCTTCATTCTGAGGGGAAGCTCAGTTGGAGTTCTTGACTGAATATAACTAATACAACTTTGATTTCAGTGTCGGAATAATTCTTTTTTTTGCTTTTTCTGTGCCATTTTGACTTCGTATGCACCTTTCAATGGAATTCGCAATTTCCATATATGGCAATTCATGGGTGTGGATTTATGCTAATCGCAAACTGTCATTTAAGATGAATCGGAATGTATGAACATACACACAGAATACAAAAAAATCTGCCTTTCCCACACAGTTTGAGGAATCCGCCGTAAGTCTTTTATACCAACTTATTTATTTGGGAATATTTTATGAATGAGGCCCATTTATTGTAAGTAAACTCAGCAGTGAACGGAGCACGGTGAGTGGCCTATTTCTAATGCATAAAGATGTTTACTTATTATAGTTAGCTTAAAGGGATATTTCACTTTGGTGTAACTGACGTAATTTTGTGCAGCCTACCCCACATAGGGTGAATACTAGCAACATCAGCTGTCCCTGCTGACCGTTAACAGCATACCCCACATCGGGTGAATACTAACAACATCAGCTGTTCCTGCTGATCGTTAACAGCATACCCCACATAGGGTGAATACTAGCAACATCAGCTGTCTCTGTGACCGTTAACAGCATACCCCACATCGGGTGAATACTAGCAACATCAGCTGTCTCTGTGACCGTTAACAGCATACCCCACATAGGGTGAATACTACCAACATCAGCTGTCCCTGCTGACCATTAACAGCATACCCCACATAGGGTGAATACTAGCAACATCAGCTGTCCCTGCTGACTATTAACAGCATACCCCACATAGGGTGAATACTAGCAACATCAGCTGTCTCTGCTGACCGTTAACAGCATACCCCACATAGGGTGAATACAAGCAACATCAGCTGTCTCTGCTGACCGTTAACAGCATACCCCACATAGGGTGAATACAAGCAACATCAGCTGTCCCTGCTGACCGTTAACAGCATACCCCACATAGGGTGAATACAAGCAACATCAGCTGTCCCTGCTGACCATTAACAGCATACCCCACATTGGGTGAATACTAGCAACATCAGCTGTCCCTGCTGACCATTAACAGCATCGCTGTTCCTCCCAGTTATCAGGCTCCGCATTCATTCCCATTCATTTTCAGGACCTCACCGAAAGTAATCGGTTTAAAGCACCATTTTTTAATCTTGACACAATATGACCTTAACTAATTTGTTGGAATTAAATAGTAAACATGCAATAAACATAATGCAATGTTTTCAAAAGTTCTGTACCAATCTTTCATTCAAAGGTGTTGTGTGGGGTCATTTGTGGGGTAGCTGTATAAAATGTATGAATTTTTTTAGTTTTTATCATATTTTTTGTTGGTAATTCTGATGTCACTTTACAGGTTTTAAAGTTCACAAACCTTCACTTACCTCAGGATCTAAAATAAGATGTTTCATCACAAATTTTTTATATTTAGGGATAAAAAGCTCATCAATTGGGAGTCACACAAAATAGAAAAAGGTTTCTATTACAATTGTTTAGTGTTAGTTACATTATAGGCATTTAGCAGACGCTCTTATCCAGAGCGACTTACATACTTCTTATTACATTTATCCATTCATACAGCTGGATATATACTGAAGCAATGCAGGTTAAGTACCTTGCTCAAGGGTACAACGGCAGTGTCCTACCTGGGAATCGAACCTGCAACCTTTCAGTTACAAGTCCAGTTCCTTAACCATTATACTACAAACCTTTGGGGTCAATTTGACTCCAAACATAAAAGGCGTCATAAAATATCAACATAATAATATTATCAGGGTTGAAGAATGTTATATTTAGAAAGCAAAAATATACCACCAGAAAAATTTTAAGAACATTAAGAGAAACAACTTATTTATGACGATATTTGGAATATTTCTCCTCTTTAGCTTGTTAGCTTCAGCTTGTTAGCTTTGGGGGAGGGGGGGGGGAAACATTTGATAAAGTTGGCTCGATATGATAATATAGCTATTGTCCAGATATTCATGGGTAATTCATGATTGTATTCAGCTATATTTTGGATTAATAGATGGATAATAATTAAATTATTAGTAATTCGGGGGTCCATTAGGGGAACAGTTTAAATATTCCTCTTTTATAGCCATGGCACTTGGCAGCATTGGGCTAGACCAACCGCTCCAATATAAACAACAAAAGAAACTTGCAGGGCTGCTGGAAGGCTCATTCAATTAAGCCCCCACCCTGTGGTGCATGGATGAACCTCACAGCATCGGATCTAATCCGGACCGTGTGTAGTTCTGACTGTGGCCCATAGCTCCACAGGGCGATGCACAATTGGTGTCTAGGGTATGGGAGGGTTCAGTCGGACAGGGATCTGCGTTTCATTGGTCTTGGCGAACCCCTGCTGGCTTATAAGGGCGCTCGTCAGACTGAATGCGACTCTGCCGCACATGAAAGGTCCCTCCTCTGACGCTGCTCTGTGCAAGCTTAGCTGCGGTCTGCGACGTGAAGACAAGCAGCTGTAGGGCTGTAGGCCAGCAAGTGTTTCAGTGGAGGACCGTGCGTGTCCCAGCTCTCCTGAATTGGTCAGGTGGTTGGAACATGTCTGCACTTACAGACAGTTGGACATTCCGGATTGGAGTAAGAATTGGGATATATACAGCCCTGGGTTGGGCAGTAAGTTTAAATTGGAAAAAAATTTAAACAAATTCTCCTCAGTGGCAACGTTATGGCACTTACTAGGTGGAGTCGAGTGATTATTATCTTGAGCATGCTGGAGAGAGAACTTGCATAAGACCAACATCCAGACAAAGACCACGTTTATATGTTTATATAACCATTAGATCAAGACTCCATTTAACATGCATTACTGCAAGTGTCTATATCCCTCCACTATTATTGGCACCCCTGGTAAAGATGAGTATGTTCTTCGATGAGTATGCTCACGGCCGTACCACACTGAAAACGCCCGATCTCGTCTGATCTCGGAAGCTAAGCAGTGTTGGGCCTGGTTAGTACTTGGAAGGGAGACCAACTAGCAACACCAGGTGCTGTGAGGAATGAAAGAGTGAATGGTGTTGGATAGGACTGGGACTTGAGTTTGGATAGCGGATTGGATTTGGTTGCACCCGGAAGATGTGAAATTGATGAGTTATTGAAGTGTAGGATGGATTTAGAGGTTATGTGACGGTTAAGAGAATATGAATGGTGGTTTTAAAAATAATAAATAAATAAAAAAGTAAAGATGAGTAGAAAGGGTTATAAAAAATTCACCGTTTGGTGAATTAGCTTAATCTCACACTGAAGACATGAGAAAAACCAACCTTTAATTCAAGTAAATTTATTATGAGAGTAAAAAATCCCTCATCACGAAATAATTATTTTTAACTAAACCACATGTGTGCCACAATTATTGGCACCCCTGCATTTGTATATATAATAAATAAAATGTATTTTTTTAAATATTTTTTTACCTTTGCATGCCATGACTTCCTGATGTCTGTGACCCAACAACATCAAAAGACTCTTGATATCTTATTTTCTGGTACTCTTACAAGCGATACTATAACATCTCTGCATTTGAATGGATCTCTATTGGAATTGGGGGGTGGGACAAGATTTAGCTGTAAATTACACTGGAACAGTATGGAACACATGGTTGGCTAAATAGCTCTAAGTCATCAAGGGTCTGACGTATCAAACAAGCCTTAAACCATGACTCTGCTGCCAGAAATACAGTAGATATGGATGGATCACTTGAAGGGTTTCTTCTCCTGACTTATTTTTCCATAGAGTTCAATAGGAAAATTTGTCAGAAGAAACAACCCTTAGTGACCCATCCATATCTACTGCATATCTGGCAGCAGAGCGATGGTTTAAGGTGTATTTTTATAACCCTTTTTACTTATCTTTACCAGGGGTGCCAATAATAGTGGAGGGCACTATATTAGCTCCTGATTTACCGACTACCTTCTGCCCTGCACTTAGGTGTCTCTGATGGCGGGCCAGATCTTGGAGATTCTGAAGGAACTGACAAAACCTATTCAGGGTTCCCCTCCAGACTACAGCTGCCCCATTCAGGGTTCCCCTCCAGACTACAGCTGCCCCATTCAGGGTTCCCCTCCAGACTACAGCTGCCCCATTCAGGGTTCCCCTCCAGACTACAGCTGCCCCATTCAGGGTTCCCCTCCAGACTACAGCTGCCCCATTCAAGGTCCCCCTCCAGACCACAGCTGCCCCATTCAGGGTTCCCCTCCAGACTACAGCTGCCCCATTCTGGCTCCCCCTCCAGACCACAGCTGCCCCATTCAGGGTTCCCCTCGAGACCACAGCTGCCCTATTCAGGCTCCCCCTCCAGACCACAGCTGCCCCATTCAGGGTTCCCCTCTAGACCACAGCTGCCCCATTCTGGCTCCCCCGTGTAAATCACCGTGTAGCATTGTCTCCGTTTGCTGAAATATGGAATCCCAGTTTATCGAGACGAATGAGGACACAAGCGGCAGCTTATTTAACAAGCCTTTTTAATGTAGAAATGTTGCAATTCCTTTCATTGTTGTTAATAAATGCTTAATGTTCATGTTGATTGTCATTATTTATTAAGTTATAGTTTATTTTTCAAAGCTGTTTTGAAAGGAACAATTTCAAGTTGAAATATGGCATCCATTCCTGTAACAGTGATTTTTATTTTTGTTTAGATTTTTTTTCAGGCCTGGTTGTGCACATCTAAAAACCCCTAAACAGACAGAAAAAGTGGTGCCATATTGGCATGGTCAGCTTCAGCACACAATCTGCAATTTATATTATAAAAATTTTTTTGTTCGCCCTGTAAATTCAGGACTTAAAACAAAATAATCACAAGAAGAGGGTGAATTAATACGCTGCATTTATTGCATAGAAATGAGCTGTGTAACCTATGCCACATGATGCTGGACATCTTTAACAATGTTAAATTAAATTAAAGTGCCAGGAAGTTGCTGAGTCGACTTATTTCTTAAGCATTGCTATTGGAGGAAAAGATTAGGGACACCTAACATTACTTTACAGCTTTACCTTTTGCCCAGTGGCCAGGATCATTTACCTTGGGGGTCCACAGGGTGTTACACTCTAGCTTTGGGGGCCAAAATCCATCTTAACAAAAGTCAACTACAATGCAAGATATGATTGCTTTTCCAGAACAATATTGCAAACAATAATCAGCTCCTATTACTATAAGGACTCATTTGAAATGCATTTTAAAGATCAGGGCAATACAGGCAACTCTTTTCATAAGAATCCACAACATTACTCTGATCTATGATGGTCAGTAATCTGCAGGAATTTTACTGATATCATTGGGGTTCAATTATTTGACATAATTGTTTGACCCTGATCTGCTTTCAGTTCCACAGGAGAGGACCACAAAGAGCAGGCACCTGCTGATCTGGGATCAGCCTCTCTCCATTATTCTATCACAGCTCAGACTGGAGCCAGTACCATGGACCACAATGAGCAGGCACCTACTGATCTGGGATCAGCCTCTCTCCATTCCTCTATCACAGCTCAGCCTGGAGCCAAAGTGGTAGCACCAGTGTTAAGTCATGTTCATGTTGTGGGAAACCTTACTCTCAATGTCCAGCCTGATAACAAAGGTAAGGAAGGATTTGTCATTATTTATAAGTGGTCAATGCTCTTCACATAATTGCGTCCCTCCATAACCCACACCAGAAGGGTTGTGCCCATTCACGTGCCCCCTCAATTTTCAGAGATCTATATTTTTGGAAGATTTTATTAAATTAATCGGAACCTATACAATTCGCTTTATCATTTAATTTAAAATCAAACTAGTCAAACATATCTTGTATGCTCCTTAGCTGATCAAATCGCCTCGGTAACCATTCTGCTCCCCCTTTCCCTGTGTGCTTGGTTCCTTTCAAAAGATACTATAGATCAGGGGTGGGCAATTCCAGTCCTGGAGGGCCGGTGTGTATGCAGGTTTTTGTTCCCACCAATTACCCCAGCTAAATGAGCGAATTGGCTGTTTCCACCAACACTGGTAGATTAGATCACATTAAAATGTTTAATTTAGGGACAAAACAAGTCTTTGGCTGTCATTCATGCGCTTATTAAGAAATTTAGCTAAAATGTCAGATGGCGTAAATATTAGGGCTAATTAGGTAATTAAGGCCAGAAGTGAGCATGAAAACCAGAAACAGATCCAGCCCTCGTTGCCCACCTCTGCTATAGATAGTCAAGATCACAATATGCTTGGTAAAGCTTAATGGCTTGGTTAACCTGAACAAGTCTCACAGGAATTGTGCTCATATCTTGTACTGCAGCAGCCACCGAACTATATAAGAACTAGAAAGGCAACGTGGTCAGATGGTTCCTTTCAATCCTATTCAATTGGGCACCGCCGCAAAATGGCTGCCACGGCCAGGAAATGGTATTACCGATGAGCTCTGCCATGTATTTCAAATGGATTGCTGTGAAATTCAACGAAGTCGCCCCAGCGCAATCTAGGTGCCAAAAGCTCACAATATGGTAATCAATAGAAGCAGGCAATCATATTTTATATTGTGAAAAGAATGATTTATAAAAATTAAAAAAAGAAGTCATCTGTGAATAGCACTGAACTCTGATTGGTTAACACTTCGAAGACAGGACTCGCGAACTACCTAGAACGACAGCTTGTGGTCAAATGACGGCTGCTCTAATTTCAATGAGAAAATGTGAATAAAATGCATTATATGAACCAGCTGTAAATAGGGATACGTTATTATTCTTACCCATAACATTTTTGCGTGTATTTGAGTCAAATTTACATTTATAAACGGTTATTTATAGAACTTTGTGGTCAGACTTTGAAACTTAGAAAATAACGAACGGTTATGACGGTAACCATGTTCTGAGTTCCGGATCACCATTAGGGTCGTCAACAAACGGATGGACCTTCTGGGGCCAGATGCATCGAGACTCTTATATCAGCATATGTCATGGACATGACCTCCACATAGTGATGTAATTCCTCCCAATAAAGGGGGAAGCGTCAATGCGGAAATCCTTAGAACCTTTTTCTCACCCTTAAAGGGTCCCGAGTGACTCTGACCCCTAATAGTAATCCGGAACTCATAGAATATGGTTACCATCATAGCCGTTTGTTCTATTTCGTTCCTCTGACCATTAGGGTCGTCAAAAAATGGATGACTAATACCCACATTGTCAGGAGGGACTGTCATCCTTTAAGTGGATGCCAAGGCCGCCGGCAGGATAGTTGCACCGACCGTTGAACCCGACGCCACATTGACGTGATAAAATTTAGAGTGTGCAGGGGGACGCCTACGTCGCTGTCTCACAAATCTCTTTCAGAGGAATGCTTTACAGGGCTGCCCATGAGGTAGCCATACTTCTTGTAGACCTACCCTGGTTATTCATAGGCAAGGGCTTAGCACGAGCCTCATAAGCTGTAGTTATTGCCTTTACTACCCAGCGGGAGAGGCTCTGAGCCGAGAGCGCTGTCCCTTTGGTTTTAGAGTTGCCCTCTACGTCTGATAGAAGTGGTAGCTTCGACATAGCGTCGCAGCGCATGCACTGGACATACCAGGTGTGCGTCCCCCAGGTCCTCGCCTGGTGGGGGGCGAAGCGCAGCGAGCTCGATTGGCTGGTTGATGTGGAATGCAAAAACGACTTTAGGCAGGAACAAAGAATTATGCCGTAGTGTGACTTCCGCATCAGCCGGCCTCCACCTCTGCGCTGATGGAGAGAACACAAAGCTCACCAACGCGCCTAGCTGACGCCATTGCTAGCAGAAATGTCATCTTAAAAGAAAGCCATTTAAGGCTGGTCATCTCGAGAGGCTCATAGGGCTGAACCGTGAGCGCTCTCAACACCAAGGAAAGACCCCAGGAGGGAGCTATCAGTGACCTTGCAGGTCTCAGCCACCGGGCACCCTTCAGGAACTGGCTGACAAGCTAATGGCTCCCTGTAGGCTTGTTATGTACCCAGACATTCCTGCTGGATATGGCAGCCACATAGGTTTACAGTGTGCTGGCTGCTTTACCGTTACTAAGTAAGGACTGCAAAAAGTCCAATGATACAAGAATCGGACAGTGTACGGGGTCCGCGCCTTCCTGTAAGCACCATGTGCTGAACAGTTGCGAAATATACCCATAGGCTATCCTCGTAGAGGGGGCTATGGAGTTAAGTGGCATTCGCATGATGGGGGAACTGCACCCAGTTATCGAAGGGTCGGGCTCCTCAGTGGCTATACCCAGAGCTTCATCCTGTTTCGTCAAGAGTGCCAAACAGTGCTGCTCTGTTGCGATAACAGATCCTCCCAAAATAGGATCTCCCAGGGCGGATCGTAAACAAGGCAGAGGATCGTGGGAAACCAGAAAACTGGCAGAAAAGCGTACAGCAGGCTCTGGCAGAAAAGCGTACAGCAGGCCATCCGGCCATTCCTGCGCTAATGCGTCCATCCTCAGGGGACTCGAATGCTCGTTCACCGAGAACCACTGGGGGCAATGAGTAGACACTTGAGAGGCGAACAGGTTTGTCTGAGCATGACTGAAGCATCGCCATATCTCCTTCACCACCTCAGGGTGGAGACATCATTCGCCGGGACGAATCTTCTGGCGATAGAACATCAGCTCTACCGTTCCAAATACCTGGTAGGTGTACGGCACGCACAAAGGTAAATCTGGGAAGTGCCCATGTTAGCAGACGCTGGGTCACTTCTAAAGATTAGTGGGACTTTAGTCCGCCTTGATGATTTATGTGGTACACTGTTGAGGTGTTTTCTGACCTCACAATCACATGCTTGCCCCGCAGTATGGGCAAGAAGTGTCTTAGTGCTAGAAACACCGCTTGGAGTTCGAGCACGTTGATATTGTCTGACTGATGTAGTAGTGACCATAATCCCTGAGCTGGGCGGTGCTGGCAGACAGCCACCCAACCGGTCAGTGAAGCTGTCGTTACCACTATGCATTGTGATGGTATAACCCCCATTCGGACCACTTTCTTTAGGTGGCCTGGCTGTCAAGAGTCCGAGAGGCACGACTGCTGAGGCGGCCATGATTAGGCCCATAAGCCTCTGAAAAACCCTCATTTTGAGGACCTGGTTCACTCTGAACTGACACACTGCGTCGAGCACAGTAGCTTTTTTGACGGGGTGTCAATGATGCCTTCATGCTCTTTGAATCAAGCAGCAGCCCGATGTATTCGATGGACTGTATCGGTACTAGCTGGTTCTTGCCATAGTTGACGTTGATGCCCAGCTTGGCAATGTGTTCCAATGTCCTGGCAGTGTGTGTGAGCACCATACCTTACGATTCGGCACATATCAACCAATCGTCTAGGTACGGCATAATTCTCAGCCCCCTCAGCTGGAGCGGCCATAGGACTGCACTCATACAGCGAGTAAATACACATGGGGCCAGAGACAGACCGAACGGGAGGACATTGAACTTGTATGCCCGACCTCGGAATGAAAATTGTAGGAAACGACAATGCTCCACCCAGATAGGAATGTGGAAGTATGCGTCCTTTAAATCCACAGCCGTGAACCAATGGTCGTACGCCATGTATAACGTCTAATTTCTGGAGCATCCGGAAAGTGTATTGTTTTAGATACATATTTAGGTCTCTCAGATCCAGAACCGGTCTCTCGTGAGAGCTTTCCACTCTGAGCAAACTGGGTGTTTGATGCTGCTGTAGAGAGTGCATCAAACTCTTCCCTGTATGAATCCTCCTCTGTGGGGGACCGCGCTGGGGAGCCGTTTCTGCTTTTGCACGGTCTTCCAGCCTCTCAGTCAGCTGTTGTACTTTAGCGCGTAGCTGTGTGACTTCTGCGGACAGGTTTCTGCCCCTGCCAGCCTTGCCCTTTTTTCCGTGGAGGGCCCTCGGCAGTGGAAATACCCTTACGTTTGGAGGCAACCTCCGAGGCACAGGCAGCACCGGGTGTCCCCATCAGCTATATCCATGCACTAGGATATATGCTACACGTAAACAACTGAAGTTTAGCGTTAGAAATATATCAGAGAAATGATATCCGTCTTAGATTAGCAAAGCTACACGCGGATGTCGCATGCAAGTGCTTATCACAGACTTTGGCGGACGATAAGAATCGTAGCCCCAACTAAAGTTACAAGGCGCTAGTGGGATTCGCACAAGATACAAACAGTCTTACGTCTCACTATGCATCGGTGAGAAAAATTAAGAGGATTTATAGGGTGGAATTACGTCACTACGTGGAGGTCATGTCTGTGACATATGCTGATATAAGAGTCTCGATGCATCTGGCCCCAGAAGGTCCCGTTTGTTGACCCTAATGGTCGGACGAACAAAATAGAACAATAGTCAGTACATTTCGAGCACAGTCTATCATGTCATCCATGTTCATTTAACTTAGAATATACAGGGGGTGGACAAAATATCGGAAACGCCTACAAAAACGGAATATCTAGTAACTAATAACGAGTAGGCCCACCCTTTGCCTTCAAAACAGTTTCAGGAATGCTGTCATACAATTTCTGAACTGTGTGTAGTGGGATATTGGCCCATTGTTCAAGAAGGACAGTCTCTAGTTCTTTGAGGGATGAAGGAGGTGGAAATCTAGTTCGCATTCAGTCCGGAACTTCACATAAAGGTTCCATTATGTTTAGATCTGGTGATTGTGCAGGCCATGGAAGGCATTTGATGTTATTCTAGTGTTCTTGGAATCATTCTTTAATGTTTTTAGCAAATAAATAGGAATCACCTGTGTAGATGCTTTTGTAATTGTGGTTTAGATGCTTCAAAGTTAAAGCCATTTTTCAGGGGTGTTTCTGATATTATGTCCACCCCCTGTATGTCTGCAATAAGTATACGGTAAAATAGTTTTTCATTTAGAATTTTTATTCAAGATAAATTACCCATGAATCCTGTCTCTCCTGTCTCTAAAAGTTTTAATTACTCTAAAAAGTGCAGGAAAGCAAGCAAAAATATTATAACTAAAGTTCAGTTGGAGCTCTCCATTCACCCTGCACCATGCAGGTTCCTTTTGTTCAGCAAATGAGCAATGAGACGTGTGAATAGGACAGTAGCTTATAGCCTCTGAAAAAAAAAACTCATGATTCTTGCCGCTCTGCGAACTGCCAGCAAGCTGGGCACACGTAGCCTGCGTGTATCCCCAAATTTAACAATTTTAAAACGGCTTTTCAGAAAGAAAAAAAAACTTAATGAAAAGTTCTTAATTTACTTGAAAGCGGCAGTGACAGTCAGTACAAACAACCGGGTTGTGCTGACGACATTTTCCACATGTCATGCTCTGGCACTTGTTTCCAATGTGTTTACCCTCTTGGCACTGTCTTCTCTTCGATGCTGAATTATATATTTACAGTCAAGCCGGAAAGTCTGCACACCCCTTTCACCTTCTCCATGTTTTATTACGTTACAGACTTATACTACAATAGATTGAGTTCATTTTTTGCCTCACATCGACACACAATAGCCAATAATGATGAAGTGAAAACAGGTTTTTAGAAAATATGCAATTTAATTTTACTGACAAAAATTGGTTATTTAGGGGTTACATATCTGTATACACCCTTAGCCTAATACTTGGTTGCTGCACCTTAAGCAGCGATTACAGCTTCAAGGCGTCTTGGAAAAGAAGCTATGAGCTTGGCACACTTGTTTCTGGACATTTTTGCCCATTCCTCTTGGCATATCTTTGCAAGCTCCGTCAGGTTGGATGGGGAGCGTTGGTACACAGCCATTTTCAGCTCTTTCCACAGATGTTCAATTGGATTCAGGTCTGGGCTCTGGCTGGGCCACTCAAGGACATGCACAGACTTTCTCCGAAGCCACTCATTTGTTCTCTTGGCTGTGTGCTTCGGGTCGTTGTCATGTTGGAAGGTAAACCTTCACCCCAGTCTGAGGTCCAGAGCGCTCTGGAGCAGATTTTCTTCAAGGATCTCAGTGTACTTAGCTGCATTCATCTTTCCCTCTATCAGGACGAGTCGCCCCGTTCCCGCTGCTGAAAAACATCCCCACATCATGATGCTGCCACCGCCATGCTTCACTGTAGGGATGGTATTAGCCAGGTGATGAGCGGCGCCTGGTTTTCTCCAGACGTGACGCTTGGTATTCAGGCAAAAAAGTTCAATTTTGGTTTCATCAGACCAGAGAATCTTGATTCTAATGGTTTGAGAGTCCTCTAGGTGCCTTCTGGCAAATTCCAAGCGGGCTGTGATGTGCCTTTTACTAAGGAGAGGTTTCCGCCTGGTCACTCTACCATAAAGGCCTGATTGGTGGAGTGCTGCCTGGATGGTTGATCTTCTGAAAGGTTCTCCCATCTCCACAAGGATACGCTGTAGCTCTGTCAGAGTGACCCTCGGGTTCCTGCTCACCTCCTTGGCCAAGGCCCGTTTTCCCCGATTGCTCAGTTTGGCCGGGCGGCCAGGTCTAGGAAGATGGTTCCAAACTTCTTCCATTTACGAATGATGGTGGCCACTGTGCTCTTTGGGACCTGTAAAGCTGCAGAGATTTTTCTGTACCCTTCTCCAGATCTTTGCCTTGACACAATCCTGTTTCCAGGGGTGTAAAAAGTACCCAGAAATTATACTTCACATCACAGCATCCAGTTGTAAAGTTGGCCAAACTACAGCCTTGAAAAAAATTAAGGGTTTAGTTGAGTTTCTTTTTTATATGTGGGTTCGACATTGCACATCCTAAGGTTCTTGTCAAATAGTTCTTCTGATAGTAGGTGTCTAATCAAAGATCCCCGCTTTCTAGTCTTGCACCAAGACCAATCAGCATGGTTTTGGGCGGGTTAATCTTCCATTGATTGGGATTTGATTAGCTGTTTTAAATAAAGTGTTGCCGCAGGATTAATAATGTTAACGTTAGTTTGGCCAGAGAAACGAATATACTAATTACAATCGCTGGACCGGCGAGATTTGTACTTTGTCTACATTTTAAATGTAAAGAGTAAAAAGTACTTTTTTTTCTGAAATGTAATTGAGTAAAAGTACAAGTATAAAACTTAATAAGACTCGAGTTTGCTCTGACATACACTGTCAACTGTGGGACCTTATAGGCAGGTGTTGGCAATCCCCAATCATGTCCAATCAATTTAATTTATCACAGGTGGACTCCAATTAAGTTGTAGAAACATCTCAAGTAGTATCAGTGGAAACAAAATGCACCTCAGCTCCCTTTTGGGTGTCATATCAAAGGGTGTGCACACTTGTGTACAGATGATATTTCACATTTAAATTTTTAATAAATTAGCACAAATGTCTAAAAACCTGTTTTCACTTCGTCATCATGGGCTATTTTGTGTAGAATGTTGAGACAAAAAATGAACTCAATCTATTGTAGAATATGTCTGTAACGTAATAAAACGTGGAGAAGGTGAAAGGGGTGTGCAGACTTTCCAGCTTGACTGTGTATATACATATATATATTATTGTGTTGTTTTCTGTTCACATGGCAAATACATTTAGATTATATTTAAGATTTCTAGGTCCAGACAACTTTGTGGAGTTCCGTGTCACACACTGCGATAATAAACCCCTGGGAGGGACAGAATAGCAGGACACAGGAAGATGCAGCAGTTCCGGAGCAAAGAGAGCGAGTGGTTTCAAAATAAAAGTACAAAACAGAAATCTTCATCTTTCACCCTCACGGGATCTTGACAATAATAGAAAGACATAGAATGGAAACAAGAAAGACAAAATAAACCAACACAAACCAACGCTTTTCAGAAGCGGATTTCTCGTGTCCCGTGTTTCTTACTCACTCGCTCTCTCTTGCGAGGATTTCCCGGTCTCAAACCCCTCCTGTGGAAAGGAAGCACATGTTTAAGCCCTGGGCTGATTAGTTAACCCCCAGGTGTGTGCCTACTTAACCAGTAGGCGTGGCTCCAGATTGTTCCGATTCCCTCCGCCAGACGGAGCCCTGCCACAATAGGCTATAAACAATATAGGCAGTCTATAGGCAGTCATAAGCCCAACAAAACACATATACAGTATATATTATTTTACAGAGTGAAATTGTACCCCTTTTTTTATTAGATTTTAATTTAAAGCGTCTGGGGCATCAAAGACTATTTTATTTGCGCTATCAATTTAAACATTTTTCTGTTGGCCTATGCAATTTGTGGAATAGCTAGGTGCATAGCATATTCTATCTCGTTCTTTGAAATCGTCTACACATAGCCAAGGAATTAATTGCGCAAAAATGTTTCAATGCGAACGATTGTGCAAAATGTTTTTGAAGCTAAATACGCAGCAGGTGGCGTGAATTGTTCATTTTTAAAAATTGAGTTAGCGTTTTTTTTTTACTCAGTCATCAAAGAAAGGGATAAAGAAGTGTTCTACTAATAACTTGCTAATGGGATAGTTGTCCTCTCAATAGGGCTCAGCAGTTGTGAACTAAAAACTTTCAGTGATCCTTAGGTGTAAATGGTGACTGGGAGAGTGGTAGGGGGCAGGGGGCGCGCTTTAGTTGTCATGTGACCGCTTTTACCCCTCTTTTCCAGAAAGTAATTTTGGAAATTTTCAAACATGACCAGGTATATATGACATATTTAGGAAAAATCATGAAAGGAGGCCACCGTGCAACTCTCCTGCTAGGAGATATTAAAGTTCAAAGCGCTTCTTTCGTTCTAGTGTTAAGAACAAACCGATGAGATTTGGAACATGGTCACGTGATGATCCTAGTTACATCACAGAAGCATCACGTGAGGAGGCCTATTCCCATTTTCGCCTCCAATCTCCACTGAACTCTATGGTTCGCTCACAAGGAGCATACCGCTAACTAGCTCGGTATAGTTTGGCTAACAGTTATGAAGTTCAGGGTTTATTCAGGGTTCCTCTCCAGAATACAGCTCAGTTCTGGCTATTCACAGACCTTGTGCATGTTTTTTTTCTTTTTTGAAAATTACTTTTTCCTGAAGTACGCCACCTGGGTATATCCACACAAAGCCTGAACAGTCTGAGGCAACCCAGTGCGCCCTAGAAAACTGGCGTGCTTTGGTTCAGACTTTGTGCGTTGATATGCAGTTGGCGTACTTTGGTGTATATTTTAGCCACTTTGACCACCAGAAACTTTATTCTGTTGAGGTCCATTATATCGGGGTGATGTCTATGTGAGTTGCAGCGGTAGTGAAACTACCTGGATGGATAGATAGCACTTTGGATAGATACATTTTTGCGTGAACTGCCCCTTTAACGGTCAGCAGGGCAGCTGATGTTGCTAGTATTCATGCTATACAAATACAATGGGGTAGGCTCCACAAAATTGCTTATGTTATACCAAAGTGAATTATCCCTTTAAGAAAAAAGGAAACACTTTCAAGTTTTTCCATCAGACCTCAGACCTGGGTCAAATGCATATGGTCTTTAGATTGTGACCTGGGTCAAATGCATACGGTCTTTAGATTCTGACCTGGGTCAAATGCATACGGTCTTTAGATTCTGACCTGGGTCAAATGCATACGGTCTTTAGATTCTGACCTGGGTGAAATGCATACGGTCTTTAGATTCTGACCTGGGTCAAATGCATACGGTCTTTAGATTCTGAGACAAAACAAAAATCTTGCAGATCTCAGAAAATATTCGGTGAAATACATGACTAACCAAAACGTACAATACCAGAATATAATTTGTTCTGAATATAGTAAAATGGTTATTAATCTGCAGGAATTGTACTGGTCTCTAATAAATGGGTTAAATTATTTCACATAAATATTTGACAAATATCTGCTTTCACTTCCAATAGGAGAGGACCACAGAGAGCCGGCGCCTACTGATAACAAAGGTAATGAAGGAGTTGTCATTCTTTGTGATCAATGGACTTCACATAATTCTGTCCCTCCATAATCCACACTATTCCATACCAACAGTGGAATTAAAAAAAAAAAAAAATTATTATATAAGGCACATATGTTTTTGGATTTTGGACTGAGAGCCCATTTAGAATATATCCCAGATTTTTCCCAGAAAACATTATCCAAAACCCTTTATTCATTCTCCAATGTACAGCATCTTTTACATACAGTAAAACATTTAAATGTTTTTATTTTTATTTAGTTAAAATGTTTTGGTGAGCACAAACCAAGAGCCAGAACTGAGTATCTATAACCTAATACATGCAGGCTAGCATTTTTCAAAGTGTAATGTAAGATCCATGGGAAGTGTTTTTTCCAAATAACAATTAAATTCAGACAAATTGATATTAAAGCGGTAATATGTCATTTCTAAATTTTTGGTGGATTTGCCGACATCTTTCGAGACAGGTTTGTTTACACACTCCAAATTCAAAACAAAGTTTTATTCGAAACAAAACTACGCACCAAAACAAAGCGCCATGCTTGGGGATGTAGTACGAGGAACACATTGAGGGGTTCATTGGTTTGCTTGGGGGTTCAGCACTAGGAGCACATTGAGGGGTTCGTTGGTTTGCTTGGGGGTTCAGCACTAGGAGCACATTGAGGGGTTCATTGGTTTTCTTGGGGGTGTAGCACTAGGAGCACATTGAGGGGTTCATTGGTTTGCTTGGAGGTGTAGCACTAGGAGCACATTGAGGGGTTTCTTGGTTTGCTTGGGGGTGTAGCACTAGGAGCACATTGCGGGGTTCATTGGTTTGCTTGGGGGTGTAGTACGAGGAGCACATTGAGGGGTTCATTGGTTTGCTTGGGGGTGTAGCACTAGGAGCACATTGAGGGGTTCATTGGTTTGCTTGGGGGTTTACACGTGTAAAACTGTTACCACTGTAGGAATTCTGTTCTTTGTACAGTAAAACTCGTAGTTCCAAAGTTTAGGTCAATAGCAATTTAATGACAATGCAAAATAGTCTTCATTACAGTATACAAGATACCGGGTAATCACAAGGCAGTTCAATCACAAAATAGTGTTGTGTGGGGTACAAGCTTTATACCCAAAACCTGAAATACAAATGCTGACATAGAATGCAGGTTCCTGTCCCTGATTGGGTGACAGGCAAACAAATGGACATTGTATGTGGTGTGGAAGGGACCCAAATGGTTATTGTCACCTAGGTAAGCTGGCTAACTTCCGTCTCACACCCTAGTGGTGCCGTCGTCACCAGGCTTTGTTTCTAACCCCCCTTTGATCATTGAGTAAGGCTGATTGTGTTAGGTGACCAACCAAGAACATTGAAGCAGGAAATGTATTTTTCCTTACACCACCCGCAAATAAATCGTCCGAGGTGATCAACTAACGAGGTGTAAAGAATATTGCATGTGCTAAAATTGAAAGATTTTAATATTTTGATAATTTCAACGTGAAAAAATGACGTTACAGTTTTAAATAATAATAAATGTGTCGCCGCAGGTAAATGTTAATTTTCCAGAGTTGCATGTGCCAAGATATAAAATCAATTCAGCTTTAAATAGAATAATAGAATACATTTACAAAGAAGTAACAAATGAAGCGTGACAGCAAGCGTCAGATTTATGAAGCTGTTTCAGGAGATAAATAAATATCTGTATCATTTGCAACATAGCGCCTGTTCATATGTCCATATTTACTAACCTGCAGAGGTGGGAATTCAGGGGACATAGTGCCTGTTCATATGTCCGTATTTACTAACCTGCAGAGGTGGAAATCCAGGGGACATAGCGCCTGTTCATATGTCCATATTTACTATCCTGCAGATGTGGAAATCCAGGGGACATAGCGCCTGTTCATATGTCCATATTTACTAACCTGCAGAGGTGGAAATCCAGGGTCATTATTTTGTCCAGGGTCATTATTTTGCTCCAATCACCTGGATTTGCTAAATTAACATAATTCTTCAGTGAAGAGGTAGAACTAATTAGTTAAATCAGCTGGCTGAGTCTATCGGTGGAAGAAACACATGGCAGCACTTTTACTTTATGTCCCCTGGATTTCCATCTCTGTTAACCTGACACACCTGCACTTAGTGCACATGAACTGTGATAAAAGTGGAGGCACTTAGTGTACATGAACTGTGATAAAAGTGGAGGCCAGCTGAATTTGATTGGTTGGCCTTAATGCATCAGCTATAGATCATACAGTGAAGGATATCTTACCACAGAATTTTTTGTACAAAACCACTTCACAATGAGTCATATAATCCAAGTATAAGCTTCTTATTGTTGTGCTCAGATGCAACACAACCATGTGTTTTCTCTCTCTTCAGATGAATCCATAAAAAGAGCCCAGCAGACACTGAAAACCCATCTGCAGCAGAAGTTTAAATTCATACGTGAAGGTCTTGCAAGGCAGGGCCATCGAACCCTCCTGAATGAGATCTATACAGAGCTGTATATCACAGAGGGGGGGAGTGAGGATGTCAATAATGAACATGAGGTCAGACAGATTGAGAGAGCATCCAAGAGACAAACCACACAGGAGACTGCAATCCTCTGCAATGACATCTTTATGCCTTTACCTGGACAAGAGAAACCCAGAACTGTGCTTACAAAGGGCATCGCTGGCATTGGGAAAACAGTCTCTGTGCAGAAGTTCATTCTGGACTGGGCCGAAGGAAAAGCCAATGATGACATTGATTTCATCTTCACTCTTCCTTTCCGAGTTCTGAATAAAGAGGAGGACAAAGTCAGTCTGATGCAACTTCTCCAGCGCTCCTTTCCACAACTGAAAGAGATCAAAAGTATTGAAGGTGATGAAGTCAAAGTTGTGCTTATCTTTGATGGTCTGGATGAGTGTCGACTTCCTCTAGATTTCCAAAACAATAAGAACTGCTGTGATATAACAGAGTCATCATCAGTGGATGTGCTGCTGACTAACCTCATTCAGGGGGAACTGCTTCCCTCTGCTCTCCTCTGGATCACCTCCCGACCAGCAGCAGCCAATCGGATCCCTCCTGAGTATGTTGACCAGGTCACAGAAGTACGAGGGTTCAATGACCCACAGAAGGAGGAGTACATTAAGAAGAGAATCAGAGATCAGAAACAGGCCAGCAGAATTATCTCACACATAAAGTCATCCAGGAGTTTAAACATCATGTGTCACATACCAGTCTTCTGCTGGATTTCTGCTACTGTTCTGGAGACAATGTTGGGTGAAGCAGAGAGTGGAGATCTGCACAAAACTCTGACTGAAATGTACACACGCTTCCTGCTCATTCAGACTAATCTGAACAATCGGAAGTATCATGGCACCAATGAGCCAGACTCAAAGAAAATATCAGAGTCAGATACAGAAATCATCCTGAAACTGGGGCAGCTGGCTTTTCTACAGCTGAAAAAGGGCAATCTGATATTCTATGAAGAGGACCTGAGAGAGAGTGGCATTGATGTCAGTGAAGCTTCAGTGTACTCTAGGGTGTGCACAGAGATCTTTAAAGAGGAGTGTGGGTTGGATCAGGAGAAGGTCTACTGCTTTGTCCATCTGAGCATTCAGGAGTATCTGGCTGCATTGTTTGTGTTTCATTCATGTGTAAATGAGAGCAGAAATGTACTCAGAGCAGAAGAATCAAATCCTCACAGTGCAGTGCAGCTGTCTGAGTTACACAGGAGTGCAGTGGATCAGGCCTTACAGAGTAAGAATGGACACCTGGACCTTTTCCTCCGATTCCTTCTCGGCCTCTCTCTGGACTCCATTAAGACTCTCTTAGAAGGGCTAATGAAACACACAGGAAGCAGATTGCCTGTACCAGACCCACAGTCACAGTCAGGAAGCAGATCGCCTGTACCAGACCCACAGCCACAGTCAGGAAGCAGATCTGATAAAGGAACACGCAAAACAAACTCTATTGGAACTTTCATAAAAAGACTATTTAAATTTAAAGGAAGCAGATCGCCTGTACCAGACCCACAGCCACAGACAGGAAGCAGATCGCCTGTACCAGACCCACAGACACAGACAGAAAGCAGATCAAAGAGCATTAAGAAAACAGTCCAGTACATTAAGGAGAAGATCAGAGAGGAATCTTCAGCAGAGAGGACCATTAATCTGTTCCACTGTCTGAATGAACTGAATGACAACTCTCTCGTGGAGGAAATCCAGAATTCCCTGAGATCAGGAAAACTTTCTGATAAAGAGCTGGAACCAGACCAATGTTCAGCTCTGGCCTTTGTGTTACTGATGTCAGAGGAGATCCTGGATGAGTTTGACTTGAACACCTACAACACATCAGCAGCAGGTCAGCAGAGACTGGTACCAGTAGTCAGGAACTGCAAGAAGGCCATGTGAGTATTATGTCATTAATAAAGTAGATTGTGGTAGCATATATTCACACTTTCTATTTCCAATGAGAGTAAAGTGCAATAAAATTGTCGAGGAAGTGAAAATTTGGTTTAAATAAAATTCTTATTATTATCTCTGTATGAAGATATAACAGCTTAGTGCCCTCATTTAATGTTCTGAATCCAGAACATGAGCAGCATCAAATGTAAAAACTCCTCACTTTTTATATATTTTATTTGATTTAGTTTACTAATTATTTTCAAAAATACCAATTGTCAAATAAATAGCAAATTTGTTGATAGGCAGATTAATCTGATGGGTCAAAGTTTGTCAAAACATAAAACTCAAACAGATTAAAATAAAGAGAGGCTATATTAAGTTACAATATTAAGATAAGGGGCTCTATTTTTGTGACCGTGCAAGGCGCAAGTCCTGGGAAAAGTGGAATTGCTAGATTAGTCTCGCACAGAAACTGGATATCTTTTGCCTACACCAGGTTTGGTAGTTTCGTGGACATTTAATGACACAGATGCAACTACTGTACATTAACAAACACAATTTACTAGACACATGGACTTTAATTAAGACATAATCTTGAAAGAAATGAATGAAAGACAATAAAAAACCACAACTTGTCTCTCCCACGGTAAAACTAGGCAGCAAAAACCATAACCAGAAATCCCAGACTGTGATCAAAGCAAAGACCAACGACTGAGAAACGGGACAAATCACACAAGAGTAAAGGCTCATTTATGCTAATGAGGCCAACACTTTTTGGCTTGTATTCACTCAACATTTGTCCTTAACTTGGACTTGGACGAGTAAATGCACATGTTGCACTTTTTCTTCACAAACTCAGTTTGGTGAGTTACTTCTAGTTATTGCTTTACTTGCCAAACTGTTTGTGAAGAAAAAACAATTATTTAATTGAATTGTAAATTGAAAAGAAATGTTGCTTGAATCCCAGCCATGTGCTTGGAAGAGGCCGGTGGGGGACTGGGGATCCCCCTTTTCTTCCTGGTCCATGCATAATTAATTAATGATTAGAGGATGACCAAAGGCTACGGCTACACTACTCACTTCCATGTGACTTCTATGCGACTTCTGGCATCCGATATCACTGGGCTGCATTGAGTGACAGGTCTTGACGTGCACAAAACGGATGGCTGCAGTAACAGTAAGGGAGGAGAAGCCCCTCCTCCTGCTCCACTCTCCCATGGCTGCAGTAACAGTAAGGGAGGAGAAGCCCCTCCTTCTGCTCCACTTTCCCATGGCTGCAGTAACTGTAAGGGAGGGGAAGCCCCTCCTCCTGCTCCACTCTCCCATGGCTGCAGTAACAGTAAGGGAGGGGAAGCTCCTCCTCCTGCTCCACTCTCCCATGGCTGTAGTAACAGTAAGGGAGGAGAAGCCCCTCCTCCTGCTCCACTCTCCCATGGCTGCAGTAACAGTAAGGGAGGAGAAGCTCCTCCTCCTGCTCCACTCTCCCATGGCTGCAGTAACAGTAAGGGAGGGGAAGCAGTACTCATGCTCATCATCCCCAAGGTCCTGTTCTCCAAAAACTCCCTGAGAGAGAGAGAGAGAGAGAGAGAGAGGTCATATTTGTTTTACTCTGGCTCCTCGCGGCACTCGCTCTCTAATTCACTGCGGGTATGTTTAAATGAGGCTGCAATCAGAGGACAGTCTCTCTCTCTACCTACTGCTACCAGACATTCATATAAGTGTTCTCTCACATGAAGACCTTGTATACTAGGAGGTAAACATACCGCTCATCCAGGAAGCTTGTGATTCATAGACTTGTGCCATGAAGAAGTGACTTAACCTGTAAAATCAGCAGATCTGGGTACTGAGACTATCCCTGGGATCAACCTAATCAAGGCTTACCCCATCTGGGTAGTGAGAGTATCTAAATATCCCGGGGCATGACCTCTCTATTATTATATTAAATAACATTCAGATCCATCTGGACACTGACTCTAACAGCTATCCCAGAGGAGCTGCACATCCGCCTAGTGACACTAACAATATACTCAGTCAGTAACCTGGTAAGGGTGTTACCCCAAAACCGTATTCATGAGGCCAATGCAGTGATTGGTTCTTGCAGAGAGACACACCCCAGAAGTGAGCCACATAATTTGGATGCGCTGTAAGGGAAAGAACACTTTTGTCACATGACACAAGAGGAGAGTCGCCCATAACCAGGAATAAACGGCTTTAACGGTGTTATTAGGCAATCATTTTAAGAACTGTAGTACCGACCGCCATCACTACCAGACCCCCCTCCTACAGGCACAGGGGTGCTGCATGGCAATTATACCCCCCAGGAGAACTAGCAGCCCAGCTGACAGTAAATAAGGGACTTTGTAAGACTGGTGTGGCCTTATGATTGAATCTATCATTTCTATTTATGTTGCATATCTTCCTGCAAGAGTCTACAGTGATGGTCCTTGTTGTGATTTTCTACCCTACATACAGATTCCTTCAATTCCATTATCTTCATCTCCTATTATAAACTTTTATCACATACATACATATATATGAGTATGTGTATTACGTCCTGTTTATAAAGTGAATCTGCCTTTAGCTGTGTGTAGTGATGGGTAGTTCGGCTCGGTGAATGATGGCGGCGAGTAGTAGTGGAGGGAATTCAGAGGACATTCAGGATGACATGGATGTTGAGGAACGGAGTAGAGTAGCTAGCAGGAGAGGACGGGGTAGAGGGATAGAAGAGCAGGTGAGGAAACCAGGTGATAAAAGTAATAAACGGAGTTTGGAGGAAAGTATCTCTGATAGTGAAGGATCGAGATCAGTTTGTAAGAAATTGGTGGGAGAAGAATTAAAAATAATACTGAAATTTAGGCGGGAAGATGAAAATGAAAATATCAACTTAAGTCTAATGGCTTTGACCAGGGAGTTGAAAAAGAAAGTAGGAGATATTGAAATGGCTGAAATACTTCGAGATGGAAGTTTGTTTTTGAAATGCAAAAACGAAGAACAGAAAAATAGGGCGTTGCAGATTGAAAATATCGGGAGGAAAACGGTGATTGAGAGAAAAGTATTGGGTGAGGATAGATTTAAATGGGGAGTGATAACAGGCATACCGATAGAAGAAGATATGGATAAGATTGCAAAGGTTATCGAAGGAGGAGAAGTGAGGAGAATTAGAAGACTGTTTAGAACAGTGAATGGAAGTAAGGAAAAGAGCCTATCAGTACTAGTGGAGTTTCAGGGGTCATTTTTACCCGAAAGGGTAAAAATAGGTTATATGAGCTTTAGGGTAAGGGCTTATTTACCACCACCGCTACGTTGCTACAAATGCCAGAGATACGGGCATATAGCCGCAGTTTGTAGGGGAAAACAAAGATGTGCTAAATATGGAGGGGATCATAAGTATGAAGAATGTGGGGATAATGTGTAAGCCAAATGCTGCAACTGTGGAGGTGCTCATAGCGTGGCATATGGAGGATGTGAATTTAAGAAAAGAGCAATGTAAATTCAGCAAATCAAAACACAAAATAACATAACATATGCAGAGGCAGTAAAGAAAGTGCAAGGAGAAAGCAGAGTAGAAGAATCAGAGCGAAATTACCAACCTTCTAGATTTGAAGTGCAAGGAGAAAGAAGAGTAGAGAATTCTGAGAGAACAATCATTAACCAGACTTCTAGAGTTGGGATCGAACAGTGTAGTCCATCTAAAGGGTTGAGTACTGAAAAATTGTTTTTTATTCATTGCCTATGTCCTCAATTGTTCAGACCAAACTAAAAGCAAAACCGAGAAAATAAGAATAATAGTTAAGGGAGCGGAAAAGTTCTTGGAGGTTAAGGGTCTTTCTTGGGAACAAATTCAAAAATAATTGAGTCAGACTCAAAGTCAGGAAACATGTTCTAAAGGACCTATGTAGGAATTCATATCGAGATGAAGAAAAATATGATTTAAGAGACGTATAATAGAGATTGTTTGGTATCATTTTAGGGTTTTTTATTTTTTTAAATTTAGTATTTATTTATTTATTTTTTATAGATACAGACCTAAGATAAATTGAATTTTATGAATCCTGATCTACACTCCAATCCGGTTGGTGGCGGTAATGCACAATTTAATTGTGTGCAAACCGCCATAAAACAACAAAAGAAGAAGAAGAAGAAGAAGGCAGTTTGGCTCTTTTTTCTGAGTCGGCTCTATTCGTACCATTCAGTTAATGAAGGTTACGTTTATTTACGACTTTCCCATCTCCGTTTTTTCGATCATAGATGGTCACATTAGATCTTACAAGTAATAATAGACATTGAATGGTTATATTTGTATCGAGCTATTTCATCTATGCTAATATTAATCTTATTTTTTTATCAGATCCTAGAATCCAGTAGCCTACATCTACTGAAAATGAGGTGGATGGAAGACTGTATAACAGAGATAGCCAGCCAAATTGGACAAACAAGCCAGATATTTATTGTGTGTGTCAGTGTGTGCATATGATGTACAGGAGCCTGTGTCGTTTATGTATTTGGACACCATAGGGTTATTTAAATGTGTTTATTTTAACTGTACTTTATTTATTATATCATACACAATTGTAGGCTATTTATTCTGTTTGCTGTTGTTGTTGGTCAAGAGTTCTAAAATAAAAATGCTACCACTTTAAATATATTTGCTGGCATTTTTAGGAGCCTAACCTGTCATTTTGAAGTATTTGCTGTCATTTTTAGTAGCCTAATTTAGCTGAACAAAATCGCAAATTAGGCCTAATTGTTTCATAGTTGACTGGAATTCGGTTGCAATTCTCGCAAACAGCCAAGTTTAATAATTTCGTAATAAACAGTCGGCGTCTCGGAATATCATTAGATATAGGCTAACAGAATTCCTTTGTCAATAGAGTTTCCGGTTGAATCACGCTGAGTAGTAAACCCGATTAATAGCTTAATAGTGTACTGCATTTTGCCCTTTGTTAAAACCACAGAACTCTATAAGAACAGTTATGTGGTTAAAACTCGAAAATGACTTCAGTTTGTGTCATGGCTCTGGTTCCGGCTCTGTCTGGAGCCGTGGGATATTGCCACGGCCCATGGCTCTTAAATTGAGTCGAGTTGATTTTGTGCTGATCAGTTGGGTAGTATAGCTACTGTAGCTACGTATCTTTCTTTTAACCATTAGTAGTCATAATAACTTTGGAATGAGCTGGGGCGATTATTAACTTCACAAAAGTGTGTGCAATATTGTTAGATCAAATTAAAATGTATTCTTACGTAGGTTCTAACTTAGCAATCAGACACTGCGCAACGCGCATGAGTGTCTTGGGGGAGTGTCTCCCGGCTGGAGTAGAAAGCAGGCAGAGTCAGAGCCAGAGCTGAGTCAGAGCCAGAGCTGAGTCAGAGCCAAAGCTGAGCCAGAGCCAGAGCTAGAGCTGAGCCAGAGCCGTGGGTAAGCACGATTCCCTCAAACTGGCGAGTCGACTCAGACGACTCAGCATAAAGAGTCGTTCAAAAATGCCGATTCGTTCGCGAACTGCACATCACTAGCTGTGTGTTAGCTTGCAATGCTGTTTATAAAGTGAATCTGCCTTTAGCTGTGTGTTAGCTTGCAGAACTGTTTATGAAGTGAATCTGCCTTTAGCTGTGTGTTAGCTTGCAGTGCTGTTTATAAAGTGAATCTGCCTTTAGCTGTGTGTTTGCTTGCACTGCTGTTTATAAAGTGAATCTGCCTTTAGCTGTGTGTTAGCTTGCACTGCTGTTTATGAAGTGAATCTGCCTTTAGCTGTGTGTTAGCTTGCAATGCTGTGGGAAGTTTGTCACAGTTAAAACCGAAAGTAAATAATCAGAGGATAACTCAGTATCCACACTGAAAGATGTGTTATCTTTTACATCTTTACTTTTGGGGGTAGCTGTGCCAAATGGCCCACAACATTACAAACTAACCCACTGTCCACTCTGAAAGATGGCAGCTGCACCTCTGGGATGGGATGGGAGGGTTAAACCCAGATGAAAGGTCATAGAAAAGGTAGATGGGCCCTTAGCCACAATTCAGAGAACTTACATTATAAGAAAAGTGCCCATTTGGGTCAGAATCACATCTATAGAACTGTCAGAGTTCATTCCAGCAGGACGTCTAATTCTCAGGTCCAAAGTGCTGCAGAGTGTAGCACAGACATCTTCCTCAGAGCATCGTCAACCTTAAAATCCTCAATTTTACTCTTCATCACTGAACACTATCATTGTTACATTTCAAATGTTACATGTTTTATAGATACCTTATATTATTATACTATAATATATGAACTCTTCTTTTGCAGACTGAACAGCTGCAAAATCACAGAGAAGTCCTGTGATATTGTGGCCTCAGCTCTCCAGTCATCAAACTCACCCCTGACAGATCTGGACCTCAGCTACAATAACCTGGGAGATTCAGGAGTGAAGCTGCTCTGTGCTGGACTGATGAGTCCAAACTGTAAACTACAGAGACTGGGGTGAGTAGTGCTGTGTACTGTGTGACTTAAAATTTAATTGGTGGTAATTATGGCTGTTTAAGGGTTTTAATTTTTTTTTAATTAGCTTAATCTCACAGTGAAAAAATGAGAAAAATCAAACCTTAAATTGAAGTAAATTTATTATGAGAAAAAAAATCCCTCATCAAGAAATAATTATTTTGAACAAAACCACATGTGCACAATTATTGGCACCCCTGCATTTATATATAGAATAAAGTAATCATTTTTAATATTTGGTCGCATATCCTTTGCGTGCCATGACTTCCTGATGTCTGTGACCCAAACACATGAAAAGTCTCTTGATATCTTATTTTCTGGTACTTACAAGCGATACTATAACGTCTCTGCATCCTCTGCATGGATGTTTCTGGTTTTAAAAGAGTGCAACCTGAATGTTTATGTGTGAATATGAGTTTGCATGTAAGCATATATACTGGGGTGCGCTTATATGAATAATGGGTGGCAAGCGTGTACGAGAGATTTAAAACCTCTTTTATTTTCCATCAAATTCAGTTCATCCTTAACATGTTCGCAAGAGAGAAAAAGACATGTTTACCATTGCAATTCTACCTGATACTGTTATCAGGTAAAAAAAACTAACACTTTGAAGATATCTGCCCTGTATCATCCACCTCACATAAAACTCCCCCCACCGCCCAAATTTCACTGAAACTGGGTATGTCATTTACCACTTCATAATATGCATATTCAACCTTGATGCGTGCAGCTACAAATCCCCTTAACATGGCCTCAGGATTTACACTCCCAGCTCCCAAAATGTTATTCTTCCTAGTTTTACAAATTGCTAGTTTTGATTGTGCCGATACATAATTTACCAAATTAACCCGTTTTTTAAATTGAACTCTATATTTGGGACCGCCAATGAATTAAGTCCATGATTGAACTAATCTAAAAATGGCACTGAGCCGTGAACACTGCAAAAAGAGATGACTGAGTGTCTCAAATTCGTTACAAAATGGACACTCCCCACCCACTGCTGGATTCAGGTGAGCCACGTGTCTGTTCGTAGCTATGTCCCCATGAATAACCCTCCACTGGAGGTCCGCTGTGCGTTTCTCTATGGGAGGCTTATATAGGGCCCTCCAGCGTCCCCTCAGAGAGGGGTCTGGCCCCACCAACTCTGACCACCCAGCCACCTCAAGTCCTCTCAGTGAGCCCTGATGGGCTACTTTAACACATGCTCTGTAGAGGGTCTTCTTATCCACGCCCTGGCTCGGGTTCTAAAACTGAGCAGCACCGCATCAGATTCAATGTGATCAGGCTTCACAGCTGCAGAGATGATTATGGGTAGGAGCTCTTCACCATCTGCTTGGTCTCGTTGATTTTCCTTCTCCAGGAACGTCTTGCAGTTAATGGGCAAAGCGGAGCGCACTTCCTCCACGATTTTCTTTACTAACCGTATTGACTTTACATCAAGCTGTTGCTGTAGAACTTCAGCTTCCATCCACTCCACTCCATCTCTTAGGTGGCACACTTTTGTGAGCCCATTTCTCACCATGCTCCCCTTCAGGCGAGGTGTCAACAGGATTTTGGTCTGGATTATTGGGTTGTGGAACAAAGGTTCATCCATCACCCATCCCCCAGGCTGTGAGATGTCCCTTTGCACTTTCAGTGTCTGAGCCCAAACCCTCAACAAGGACACATAAAATGGCGTAAGAGGCTCCAGCCGTACTCCGTCCATGTTTAAAAATAACAATTGGTGGTCGTAGCTCAGGTTCCCCACCCTTCCGCAGGAGACACGTAGCAGTCTTAGTCCAAGCCAGCTCTTTGTTAAAAAGTAGCCTTTGCGCTGCTTGTAGCCGAAAAGCACGAATCATGCTCCTAATGTCTGTGAGACCCTGCCTCCCTTCCTGTGTTGGCAGGTAAATTGCAGCTGCCTGTATCCAGTGCTGACCAGACCAGAAAAAATTCTGTACTTGCTGTTGCTGTACTTGTCTTATTAAATCTCCTGGCGGCTCCAGGGCAATAAGTCTGTGCCAGAGCATCGAAGCGACTAGATTATTGGTGACTAAGACCCTCCCCCTGTAGGACATCTGAGGCAATAGCCAATTCCATTTAGACAACTTAGCTATCACCTTATCCAGCAAGCCCTCCCAGTTGTTTTGTTGAAATTGATGTGTGCCTAAATAGACCCCCAGTACTTTCATCCCTTCTTTAGCCCACTGTAACCCTCCTGGCAGCTGAGGTGCTCCTTTTTCTGCCCACTGCCCCACCAGGAATGCGTGACTCTTGCCCCAATTAACCCTGGCTGAGGAAGCTCTCTCATACAGGGCTAAGTTTCTGTTAAGAGAGGAAACATCCTCTTGGCCTGTGATAAGTTCTGTAGATCTCCTAGAATGCAGAACCCGCTCAATTCCGCTCTTAGTTTGCAAAGACGCGGCTCTATGGATAAGCTATATAGCTGCCCTGAGAGTGGACACCCCTGCCTAATACCCCTTAAAACAGAAACTGGATGACTCAACCCGCCCCCTACCTTTAGCATTGCCGTTTCCCCAACATAAAGCATTCTAATCATGGAGATAAAATTTCCCCCAAACCCATACGCCTGCAGAGTGCTAAAAAGATAATCGTGTCCCACCTGATCAAATGCTTTTTCTTGATCAATAGATAAGATGCCGAGATAGCCTAGCCTTTGTAGCCTAGTTGGCGAACATCAACAGGAAACCATATGAATTGATATCCCACCTTATCGATGGAAACAGGCGTATTGCTTTCGTATCGTAGAGAGAGAGAGAGAGAGAGAGAGAATTTTATGGCACCTTTATTTAACAATGTAAATAAGTATTTACAAAACAAACAAAATTATTATTAGTTCCATTTCATCACAATGTTTAAAATTTAAGATAAAGGGACAGTATGCCAAGAGAGTAAAATATTAAAAAATAAATAGTAACACCACAATAAAACAATTTGAAACTATAAAACCATCAAAACCGACTTTCAGTAAAACAATAAAACTTGCAAAATCGGTTTAAAAGCGCTCCATATAGCCCCCCTCATTATCTACAGCACAGATGGCCTCATTTATACACCATATTTTTTTAAAACCATCTATATTGCTGCAGAGACTAAAAAATGCAAACTCTATATGGAGACGCTCTAAAACCATCCCCCTAAAAATTAGTACAGGATCCGTTGTCTGCCCCTCTTGGATCATGTTCCTTCTCGTAATCCAAATTGCGAGTTTAGCCTGCCCGAACAAAACATTTATGAGAGAATCTCTATATTTTTGTTTAGCGGTATACCCCGGACCCAGAATAAAAGCCCCCATATCAAAATCCACCTCCAGCCTCCCACACAGGTCTCTCAACAAGGCAAACAACGCAAACAGCCGGTTGCATTGCACAAAAAGGTGGTTTACTGTTTCTCCCTCGTCACAGAAGGGGCAGTCCTCCCCCAGTGCAGGATCTATGTGTGCCAGGTGTCTATTCGTGGCTATGGCTCGATGAATAAGCCTCCACTGGAGGTCTCCTGACCGCTTCGGTATAGGAGCCTTGTATAGCAGTCTCCAATTTAACAGCCGGTATGACATTTTGGTCCCACCTTTGCCAAACACCTGCCCTCACCTCTCCCAAGGAAGGAAGGTGCCGCACCTTTACACAAGCCATGTACAGTGCTCTCTTGCTAACCGCGTCAAACTCCCCCAACAGTGGCGTCTTGAATGTTAGGAGCTTCCCCTGTTCCTCCTGCCACTCTCCCGCTGCCGCCTGTACGTGGATGTGTGGGAAAGCAGTGGCCTCCATGTGGTGTAATTCAACTGCAATGCTGTCTTCGTTGGGTGGTGTCAGGGAATTTCCCTTCTATCTTGTGGGTTTGTGAACTTCTTGCAAAGTATCCCGTTATAGTTCTAGTTTCGTACAAGGTACAAACTGAGAGTCTTTCAAACAGCAAGGAAGTTTTCCTTTTACGAGCTTTATTACTACAGCAACAAATAAGGAGAGATGTATCACATACAGCTGCGTAGCATACACTCTAACAAAAGAATACAGCCTGTAGTTATATTCTTCTTAATGCAGCAAAAACCATCCAATCGTAAGCGAATAATGTCTCAATACTCCTCCATTCCTTTATCTACAGAATGTGCTTTTTGCAACATTCTGTTTACTGCACAGGACTTTCCGTTCTAGTTTCACATGCATAAGCCTTCAATCTTTTTTCACCAGACCCCCCTTTATGACAAACAGGTTTTGTCTGATTGTGTCAAAACCTTCCAGTAAACATGTGATCATACATTTTGGATAATAAACACCTCTATTTAATAGCTTTAATCATTGAGTAATGCATAGATTTATTTTTCTCTCACAATCCCTCCTTTTATCACCTTTAGTGATAAATATACATAGAAAAAAAACTTTCAAACATGTGCCACATCAGCATAAGCTTCCTCTGCATCATCATAGGGCGAATCTGGCAGCTCGCTCATGAGCGTACGCAACTCCTGGTCATCCTCAGACCCTTTATGATGCAGAGGTTGATATTCTCCTCTATACAGTAACTGCGTGGTCACTCCTCGTGTGATCAAATTTTCTAACATACGATGAGCTAAAGGCATACAGCAACACAATATTATGGACATTACTACAATTACTATAAGACAAGTGGCTCCCTCCTTTACCAATATGCCATACCAGGATCCAAATAGCCAGCTCCAATCCAGTTTTGAGCTACTTCCACTCTGAGTGATTTAAGTTTTGTCATTGCTTCAGTAAAACATCCTGCTGGACTGGTATTATTTGGTATGTACGTGCAACACTGTTCTCCAAACATCTGGCACACACCGCCCTTATCGGCCAACAGCCAATCCACAGCTTGACGATTTTGCCATGCCATCTTGGATGTGGCATCCAACTGTTCGCCCAGTGCCGTGAGGGCGTCATCGGTGTAATTGATAAAGCGCTGCTAATTATAATAGATATAGTTTATCCACTCTACATTTTTGTTTGGGGTAATCCATATCAGGATTGATTCGAAGCCAGCGGCTATCTCATTTCTAGCTTTGTGCTCATTTGGGATGCCCCTAGGTTGTCCTATAGCATCCATGTATACCCGTTGGTCAGGGGAATAATTTTTTTAATGTCTGGTATGAGACTGTGTGCTCTGTGCTATACGCACCCGTTCGGCGCGCATCACACGGGCACACCGTCCCGTCCAATTTAATGGCAGAACCTGACGAAGTGGCTGCGTAGGGACGCATGCCCACCATAAATCGGCCAGAGCCCGACCCCGTCCTCTAAACGCTCCTGGAGGAGGGGGTGTGTTCCCATCCACCAGAACATATATACCAGAGCTGTTTGTCATATCCTATATCGCACTACAATACTGGCGTGGGAATTTACCTTCTGTCGTGTTGTCATTTGTTCCATTTTTGTTGTAACATTCTACCTTTTCTGTTCCAAAAACCCATCTCACGATGGTTTCCTGTACATTTGTTGTGGGCCAAATATTTTCCCTACTGCACACCTCAGTGGTATTGTACTGCATTGCTCCCTGAGCCAATATGCAGGTGAATGGGCACATTCCTATTTTATTAGTACAGTTTAGTATACATGAACAATTTCCAGTCTTTGTCATATTTAACAGTATTGTTCTATTTACAATGGTACCACACCCTGCCGTGATGTTTTTCACACTACAGTTCTTGTCACACTGTTCATATGTTGTCCCATACCACTTTGAACAGGTTGTAGAGTTGTATGGGAGGGGGACAATCCAGAAATCCGGTTGGTGTCCTGGACATATGACGCAGTCACCTTGCCCCCTGGTCTCCCTCATTGCAGTGTGGTTCGCCCACTGCCACCACTGGTTGTCAGATGCTCGGTCCCACAGTGACTCGGGGCTCGATCGCTGAGTGTGATTAGTAGCGCCGTCACTTTTATCTCTCATGTTGTATGCTGTTACTGCTATTACTACTATTACTAGTGCAGACATAATCCAGAAGAAAATGCGGCACTTGTCTCCCGGACCAAATGGTCCCGGAATCTGACGGCCACCCACTGACCGGCCCCTCAGCTGGAATTTAAGTTGCATCTTCTCTTCTTTTGAACAGCTTGCAGTGGCTCGCGTGGACCCAGGAAGAGCGCTCTGCTACTCGCACAGCAGTCGTCGTAGTTAGTAGTATCTGGTACGGTCCTCGGTATCGGGGCTCGGACCACTTCTTCCGCTGGAAATCCTTCACCACCACCCAATCACCTGGCTTCAGCTGATGATGTGGTGTCATCTCGCCTACTGGTTGGGCTGCTTGTACCTGTTTGGAAACAGATCGCAGTGCTTTACTCAATTCAACACAGTATTGCAGCATGCTTTCTTCTACCATGGTGAGAACTATCTTGTGTGGACCTCATTGACATAAGCATGATAGGGAGGACGGTCACCCAATCCAAACCTGTCTCCAATCCTGCTTTAACCAATTTGTTTTTGACCACTCCATTTGCTCGTTCCACTGCACCAGCACTGGCCGGGTGATATGCACAGTGGAAATGCATGTCCATGGAGTAGAATGCGGTCAGTGCTTTCATCAGATTATTCTTAAAATGTGACCTTTGGTCAGAAGATAATCTTTTTGATATCCCCCATCGTGGGATAATTTCTCTGATTAGTATCTTTGCTACTGCTGCTGCGTCCGCATGCTTTCAGGGAAAAAGCTCTATCCACTTAGAGAACATGTCTATTATTACCAAACAATACTTCTGTCCTCTACACGGCGTTAGTTCAATGAAATCCATCATTAAGTACTCAAATGGTGCCTGTGCCGCTGGCTTAGTGCCAGCAGTAGTTTTCACGGGTACTCCAGGGTTATTGCAGGCACAAATAACACACCTAACACACCTGTCTATTCCTTTCCTCTCTTTCCCTTCATGATTTTGTTTCTGTTTCCCATAACCCAAACCCTCCAAAATCACCTTTTCTGCATGGATGTCCCTTCTTTTTACATTCCGACATACTCTTTTTCACTTATCCTAACCTTGTTTCAGAAAAACTGCCATTTACTGGAAACCCATGCATGTGCCATATTTTTATACCTTTTGTGGCTCTATCGCCATGCGAATTCCACATCAACTGTAGTGGTTCCCTGTAATCTGTACAGGAGGGCCCTTTACCCTTACCACAACTGTTTCCCATTTTACAACTAGGTTAGATTTTGTCTATACTTACTTTTCCTCTTAGTCACGTGTTCCTTGTGGATTTTCTGGTCCCTGACCGTCACCCTCGTCAGGGCATAAACGCGCCCTGTGTATCCCACAGTCCGTTCAAAAATCCACCTTCGTTGCTGTCCGGGATACCTCTCAGTTCGTCCTCCCACTTTTATTCGGATCTCGTATCGCTCCTCAAGTCCCGCGAAGGCGTCTTTTTCCATTCTGGTCCTGGACCGTTTCTAGGGGACTGCCCCTTCTTCTGGACGAGAGAACGCCGACTACGCCAAGTTACTGTCAGGGAATTTCCCTTCTATCTTGTGGGTTTGTGAACTTCTTGCAAAGTATCCCGTTATAGTTCTAGTTTCATACAAAGTACAAACTGAGAGTCTTTCAAACAGCAAGGAAGTTTTCCTTTTACTAGCTTTATTACTGCAGCAACAAACAAGGAGAGATGTATCACATACAGCTGCGTAGCATACACTCTAACAAAAGAAGCCCTCCTGTAGTTATATTCTTCGTAACTACTTAGTGCAGATAGTCTATTTTGGCTCGCCTGCGAGACAGTTTTACGCAACTGAGACACGCGTTGCTCCTGCAGCCAAACTATTAGTGGAAAACCCAAACGCGGTATTTTAACTTTATTGGTAGACGATTCGCGACGATTTCTGGCCAATGCGTAGTTTCTAAGTGTCACTATCTTTCCGTAGCAAGTCCATTTAACAAGCACTCCCCACCCAGCCTATACCTACCCATGCGTGACATAGTGGGCAATAGCGTCTATGTTGGGAGTTCATAAATATATGTATTCATCATATAATATCAGAATTCCGTCCAGCAACCAGATAAACCCACCAATAGCCCGACCGTATGCAAATACAGCGGTGCAAATCGCTGCTCAATCAATACCGACATAAACAAGTGAAATCATACAATGCCATTCTACTATCAATATCTGCGATTAAATATGGAATTCGTGTGCAATCCTACCGTGGATTTAAGCGTAGATATGTCCCTTTCAAGATTCCGTGGTCATTTATTGTCTTGGACAATCCGTTTGAAAAATACACAGCGCATTGGAACACTATTAGACAAACGAAACTATCTCTGCGTAACCCCCCCTTCCGGATTGCACTGCTGTGACGCTTTAAATTTTATTCTGGTTTGATCGACAATTGTTTTATCCAATAGAAGGCACGACAAGCTTCCCAAAAGTAATTTACATGTGTAATTGAAAGCTTGGGTGAACTATTTTAAGGGCGAGCGTAACTGCAATACTTGTTCAATCACTACAATTTTACGCATGTCGTGACGCATGACGCACTACGCGATATAAGTGCGCGTAAACATTGGTTGCCTGCGTAATCATTGTTTGCCTGCGCTTTGGTACGGGTTTAACAGTATGGCTGAAGATAAACTTCACGCATTTGACCAAATCGCTTTTGGAAGTGGGTCAGAAGAGGAAAGCGACGGAGATTCATCTAATCCCTGTAGTGTAGACTCTGTAGAAGAGGATGCCTATCGATATGGGGAAGATATCCTCCTCGACATGTAAGTATTACAGCTTGTAATATTTTGATTATATACATTCGTTTTTCCACTGCGTCATTACCTAGATATATAATCGTTATTTTTTTATTTGCATCGGTCGTAATAGAGCACTGTTAGCCTGCTAATAATGCTGAACATATTTGTATTGATAATATCTGTTAGCGTAGTGGCTCGTGGTGGCCTACTTAGTTTGAATTCATACCACTCACAATGAAATTGAGTATTTTAGCGCTGTTCTGTTTGGTTGCTCAGTCGTGCGTTATATTAGATGGCTCGATTTGCCGTGAAGCTAGAACATTGGTAGTGTTTTCCGATATTATTTTATTGTATTGTAATTTCTTTGTGCATAATGTACTCTATGGGGCATTAGTATATCCATGGGTGATGCTTTTCACTTAGGGAATGGAAAATATGTATTCAAATGTACTGTGTCCAGATGTGTGCAAGATGAATGTAAAATAAATAAATAAAATAAATAAGCAACAGTTGTGAAACACACTACAGAGTAATGCCATACTAGAGCACGCAACAAAATATAACATAATGTAGCATACAGAAGAAAGTGTTTACTGAAGTACAAGAGTGAATGATTTCATATTTAGCTGTGTGTACCACAGTGTTATAATGCTTCTGCATTATGTAATTTGTTCCTATAACATGCTTGACCCTCCACCTCTGCCACTCCAGCAGTGCCCTCTACTGTTCAGAGTGAAGCCACTGCAGGACCAGATCCTTACAGCATCCTTACGAAGGCACCGCACAGGATGAAGCAGTATATGAAGGATAATGGTGAAAAAATGGCACACTTGGCATCAAACACTGAACTGAAACTGTGCAATATCAATGTTTTCATCCATGAAGTGATCGTAAGGGAAAATGTCTATGCTTTATAAAGGACAAAAGGCTTTTTAATAATTTCTTGGAGAGGTTTTGGGTAGGTTATTGGACACCTAGATATCCACCCCCCTGTACTGATCCAAAATAATTCCGACATGAAAATGATAAAAAGGTGAGTTAAATGAGTCAAAACGGTTGATTTGCACTGAAATGTATGATTAGTTTAAGATTTACAGCTATTCACATTTTAGCCAATTTGGATAGGTTTGGAGACCCTGGGTACATCAGGCTACACTGCTTACATTTCGTGTCATAGATCTTTAGTAGTTCTGTATATCACCCTGCGATTATTGAATGCTTGTGGACAAGGAGTTTATGATCCAGGAAATGTGTAGTTTTACCTGTTTCACTTATGTAGCTCTCAGTATTTTGAAGAAATATATATTTTGTTGCATTTTTTGCAAAGTTTTGCTTGCATTTCCGGCACTTTATTTTGACTTACATTATGAAAATAAACAAAGTTTAAGTTTGTACAAAAAATGGTACACCGGTTTTGTTTCATTTAAGCCATTTACCAAGTTTATGTGATGCTCACACCTGGAGTTATAAAGCCTTAAACAGAGTACCCCCATGATTTACCAAATATGCCATCTGCGCTAAGGGGTTAATGCAGCAAAAACCATCCAATCATAAGCGAATAATGTCTCAATACTCCTCCATTCCTTTATCTACAGAATGTGCTTTTTGCAACATTCTGTTTACTGCACAGGACTTTCCGTTCTAGTTTCACATGCATAAGCCTTCAATCTCATTTCACCAGACCCCCCTTGATGACTAACAGGTTTTGTCTGATTGTGTCAAAACCTTCCAGTAAACATGTGATCATACATTTTGGATAATAAACACCTCTATTTAATAGCTTTAATCATTGAGTAATGCATAGATTTATTTTTCTCTCACGGTGGGAACGGCAAAGCTGCCCTTATTCCCCCCAGGATGTTTTCCACCAGCCGCACTGGGTGGACCTCTGCTTGAGCAGCAATAGCCGCTGTGTCTCTCTCAGGCCAGCCCTCACAAAGCGACCCCTAAGGCTGGCCAATGCCTGTGGTGACAGTCTCAGCAGCGGGCTGTCGAACAGAGGCTCCTCCAGCCCCCAAAGGGCCCCGCGCTGTTTGCTAAAAACATCTGACCACACCCTCAACATCGAGGTGTTAAAATCAGAAATGCCCACCATGCTTGTCTCCTGCATGCTCAGTAGGAAGAGGTGCCGATCCAGTCCCATACCCCCTGCCATCCTCAGCAGGGCACAGGCGGTCTCCCTCCAGCTCACATCTGCATGGTTAAACAGCCTCTGTGCAGCCTGCAAGCGAAAGGCCATCACACGGCTCTCCAAGTCGATAAGACCCTGCCCCCCTTCCTGCAAGGGCAGATACAGCACTGCTGCACTGAGCCAGTGCTGCCCGGACCAAAAACATGTACAATAGTCTTTTGTAGCTCACTTAGGTGGAGTTGGTGGAGTTAAAACAGAAAACTTATGCCAGAGAGCAGAGGCAACTAAATTGTTTAGAATCAGCACCCTCTCCCTAAATGAAACCAGAGAGAGGAGCCACTTCCACTTAGACATCCTGGCACACGCTTTTTCTAGTGCACCCTCCCAGTTTTTTAGGGTGTACTGCCTTGTCCCAATGTGTACCCCCAAAATCTTAAGCCCCTCCCTTTTCCAGGCCAGGTTACCCGGCAGCCTGGGAGGAAGCCTGTCCTGCCATGACCCACAGAGCAATGCCTCACTTTTTCCCCAATCTACCCTGCCTGAAGAGGCTTGCTCATAGGTGTGAATACCGTGAGCCAGGGCATGCAGGTCCTCCTGATCTTTGACCACCACTGTAATGTCATCAGCATAAGCCAAGACCTTTCTGTGTTGACTAAAACAGTACCTGGCACCATTTGGCCCCTCAGTTTGTACCGTATCTGGCACAATAAAGGCTCAATGGCTAAACTGTACAGGAGCCCTGACAAAGGGCACCCCTGTCTGATACCCCTGTGCATCCCTATCGGCCTACTGAGCCCCCCTGCCACCTTTACCAGACAGGAAGCTTTGTCATAGAGCAAGTTTACCATGGACACCAGTCCCTCCCCAAAACCAAAAGCCTTCAGAGTCTCCAGGAGGTACTTTTTCTTGGTCAATGGCAAGTAGCCCAACACTCTGTCAATTCAATAAAATCTCTCATTAAAAACAAATTGTCCCTGATTGTACGATCAGGGACACAATAGGACTGATCTTTATGCACTAGTGCTGCTATGGCTCCCTTGATTCTGTTTGCAATTGTTTTTGAAAGTATTTTAAAATCTGTACAAAGAAGTGCTACCGGTCGCGAGTTTTTCAGCAAACATAAATCACCTTTTTTGGGGAGGAGTGTTAACACGGCCCGGCAACAACTTTGTGGAAGTTCTCCATTTTCCACGCACTCAATGAACATGTCATATATGTCCTCACCCATACACGCCCAAAACCTTTTTAAAAACTCCACTGGCAGGCTATCAATACCCGGGGCACGGCTAGGTGACATCTGTCCCACCGCCTCTGTGAGCTCCTGTAGACTGAGCACAGAGTCTAAAACTGCCTTATCCTCTGGGCTAAGCTGTGGTAGGCCTCTGTGGAGGACAGTGAACTGTTTCTTGTCCACCTCCTCTGTTTTGTACAGATCCGTGTAAAACTGCACTGCTGCATCACGGATTTCCCCAGGGTCAGTAGACGCCCTCCCCCCAGGAAGCTTAATGCAGTGTAGATCGTTTTGTGCCACCTCGCTCTTACAAGAGCCCCATTCGCCCTCTCATTTAAAATGCTTCCTAAATGTTTTTTCTTTTCTTTTAACCCCTGCACCAGCCTCATATTTTTTTAATTAACCATTTCATCTTCCATTTTAGAAATTTCCCTTTCCAGCTCATTCACAGCTCTTCTTATTTTCGCAGTACTGAAAGCTGTGTATTGTTGACAAAAAAATCTTATCTGCGCCTTCCCCACCTCCCACCATAGACTAAGACTGTCATAGTTCCCTTTTTCCCCCCTCCAAATCTCCCAAAAAGTCACAAACCTAGCACAGTAATCAACATCCTCCAAAAGTTTTACATTTAGTTTCCAATAGGTTTTAGTTCTAGTCACCTTCTGTAAAGACAGTATTAATGTGACCAGATGATGGTCTGTGAAACCCACAGGAAAAACACCAGATTTTAAAACTCTATTTCTCACACTCTCAGAGAGATATAACCTGTCCAACCTGGCTGCACTCACACAATTTGCATTGCACTTTACCCAGGTGTATTGTCTTGCTGTGGGATTCTGCTCACGCCACACATCACACAAACAACCTTTAGATAGCAGCCGTGAAAGAGCTTCTGCTGACTTTGGATGGGGTTCTTCCCCATTTCTATCAACTGTAAAATATAGAGTACAATTCCAATCCCCCCCCATCACAACAATTGCATCAGAATCAGAAATCTTAACTAACTCCTGAATCAGAATCAGAAATCTTTACTAACTCCTGAATCAGAACCAGAAATCTTAACTAACTCCTGAATCTGAATCAATCAGAAATCTTAACTAACTCCTGAATCTGAATCAGAAATTTTTACTAACTCCTGAATCTGAATCAGAAATCTTTACTAACTCCTGAATCTGAATCAGAAATATTAACTAACTCCTGCTGCAACTTTCTAAAAAAGTCTTCTCTATCTGAACCATTGTTTGGAGCATAGATATTTTAAAAAAACGTACACTACTGCTCTTACTTTTATGTGCACAGTCAGCAGACGTTCTTTCACCACCTCCTCTTTACTTAAAATACCTGCTTCTAATCCAGGTGAGAGTAAAATGGCAACCCCTGCAGAAAGGTTAGTTCCATGACTCAATAAGCATCCTCCTTCCCACCTAAGTCGCCAGTCTATTTCATTTCCTACATCACTGTGTGTCTCTTGCCAGAAAAACATATTTAATTTATTTTGTTTTGTTCTGACGCTAAAGCTATCTTTACCCCATCTCTAGCACCATTAACATTAAGCGAGCCAACACTCAGCGTCGCCATTGGGGAAAAGTTATATAAGAAAACGAATAAATAGCGTGACAGCAATAAAGATAGTTGTGTAACGTGGAAAGTGCGCATTTTATTCCATAGGTTTAGGACAACATTTTCCTAACGGTACATTGTTTTTTTAGTCGAAACCTCTTCTGACTGGACAAAAGATCCACACTAACCGTCTTCATATAATGTTTCGCCGAGCATAGGAATTTCTATCCGTCTGGAAAACATTTAGTCCTGTCCCCCGCTTGACTTTCTGTAGTGTCTGATAACAGCGAGAGTCAGAGAGTTCCCCCTCCTCCTCCTGCATGCTACCAGCGCCCTCATTTACCCCGGCTTCCATCTCGGTCATATCTACCTCCTCCCCTCCATCTGTAACTGCACTGTCCGCCTCAGAGACACTCGTAGGAAGGGCGAGTTCCACCATATGCTGGCTGCTCACCGTCTCATTTACATCCTCTTTTTCTGCGCTCGTGAGAACATTCTCCACTCTACCTTTCTTCCTCTCAGTAAATTGCCCCGTAGCACTCCTCTGTCTTCGTACCTTCCCCGCTTTAGCCCTAGCCTCCATTCTCCCCGGCCTTTCTGTAGACCTAGGCCTAGCAGTGGAAGCACTAGTCCCTTCCTGTGGATCCTCAGTCTGTGGTTCCCCTTCTGCCTGAGCCTCAGGTAACACCACATCTTATCCGCTCTGCTCCGGAGCCTCATTCTCTCCACCTGGCCTCCCGCCAGGCTCCACAACAGTCCCCCCGTTCAATTTTTCACCAGCCTTCTCGTTGGAATTACCACCTGACGTGTTTTCCCCAGTCTTATCCCCGTCCTTGTTCTTATCCTTATGCAGACAGGCCCGCTTCATATGGCCAATATCCCCACACTCGAAACACCGTAAGCTATCCGTACTGGCAAACACGGCAAAATAACTTTCCCCATGCCACGGAAAGACACATCCAACGTTTGCTATGCGGAATTTAAAAACATAAATATCTGTCTTCTAAAAGATAAAACATGTTTCAAATCCGTATTTTTGCATTCCAGGGGAATCATTTTCATCGCACAAGCAGATTTTCCAAACCGGGCGAGTTCTGTTTCAATTGCCTCGTTTTTGATGAACGGGGGGACATTTGAAATTACGACTTTCGTAGCGGGTACTGCGAGCGGCGTCACCTGCACGAAAACGTCTTTGACCCACAGACCACTTGCAATTATATTTGCCACTAAACTAACTTTTTTAAAGAAAACCACCACTGCTTTGTTCATCCGTGATGCCGAATCAATATTTCCACCTCCTACCTGTTCTGCGATAGCAACCAACACTTGACGGAGAGACACGATCTCTCGGCGTCTCACTAAAGTGTAACTCCAAGAAATGTCCTAAATATCACCACTGTGCAACAAGTAATAAACAGTAAAGATCAGTCAAAGTTTTGAAAATAACAAGGAAAGAAAGAATTTAGAAAAGTTTGCAGCCCTCAGCCCTCCCGAAAACACCCTCCACCTCAGAGAAAGAGAGAGAGAGAGAGAGAGAGAGACAAAAAAATGTTAAAATAAAAAAACCAACAAGCCCAAACAACCCCCCCCCCCCCCCCACTGAACACAAAACATTCCCCAGTCCCCACACCTCCCTAAAACATACTAAATTGTCCACCAGTATGTAAAAGGCATGTTCAATCCTGAGGCGAGCAGCCAGCACCCCAACATCATATTCTTGGGGTCCACTGACCCCTGCCCCAGAATACCATTTTTCCTCATTTTCCAAATGGTAAATTACAGACGAGAAACATATTCCGGACCCAAAATAAAGATTTTAAATGTGAAAACCTCCACAAAAGAAATAAACCACTGCTTTAATAACTAAAAGAGTCGACCTAACTGAACACATTTGATAAAACGATGTTCCAGTGTCTCAACTTGAGAACAAAAAGGACACTCCTCCCCCACCCCTGGATCTAGGTGTGCACTCCTCCCCCACCCCTGGATCTAGGTGCGCACTCCTCCCCCACCCCTGGATCTAGGTGCGCACTCCTCCCCCACCCCTGGATCTAGGTGCGCACCCCTCCCCCACCCCTGGATCTAGGTGCGCACTCCTCCCCCACCCCTGGATCTAGGTGCGCACTCCTCCCCCACCCCTGGATCTAGGTGCGCACTCCTCCCCCACCCCTGGATCTAGGTGCGCACCCCTCCCCCACCCCTGGATCCAGGTGTGCACTCCTCCCCCACCCCTGTATCTAGGTGCGCACTCCTCCCCCACCCCTGGATCTAGGTGCGCACTCCTCCCCCACCCCTGGATCTAGGTGTGCACTCCTCCCCCACCCCTGGATCTAGGTGTGCACTCCTCCCCCACCCCTGGATCTAGGTGCGCACTCCTCCCCCACCCCTGGATCTAGGTGCGCACTCCTCCCCCACCCCTGGATCTAGGTGCGCACTCCTCCCCCACCCCTGGATCTAGGTGCGCACTCCTCCCCCACCCCTGGATCTAGGTGCGCACCCCTCCCCCACCCCTGGATCTAGGTGCGCACCCCTCCCCCACCCCTGGATCTAGGCGCGCACTCCTCCTCCACCCCTGGATCTAGGCGCGCACTCCTCCTCCACCCCTGGATCTAGGTGCGCCAGATGTCTCTTTGTAGCTACAGCCCCGTTAACAATCCTCCACTGGAGGTCAGCAGTAAATTTTCAATGGGACGCTTGTACAGGGCTCTCCAGCTGCCTCTATTGGAAGAAGCAGTACTCAGTAAAGTTTGTCACAGTTAAAACACAAAGTAAATAATCAGAGGATAACTCAGTATCCACACTGAAAGATGTGTTTTAACTTTTACATCTTTACTTTTGGTGGTAGCTCTGCCAAATGTCCCACGGCCTTACAAACTAACCCACTGTCCACTCTGAAAGATGGCAGCTGCACCTCTGGGATGGGATGGGAGGGTTAAACCCAGAGAAAAGATCATAGAAAAGGTAGATGGGCCCTTAGCCACAATTCAGAGAACTTACAGTATAAGAAAAGGGGCTATTTGAGTCAGAATCACATCAGTAGAACTGTGAGAGTTCAGTCCAGCAGGACGTCTAATTCTCAGGTCCAAAGTGCTGCAGTTGGAGAGTGTAGCACAGACATCTTCCTCAGAGCATCGTCAACCTTAAAATCCTCAATTTCACTCTTCATCACTGAACACTATCATTGTTACATTTCAAATGTTCCATGTTTTATAGATACCTAATATTATTATACTATAATATAGGAACTCTTCTTTTGCAGACTGAACAGCTGCAAACTCACAGAGAAGTCCTGTGATATTGTGGCCTCAGCTCTCCAGTCATCAAACTCACCCCTGAGAGATCTGGACCTCAGCTCCAATAACCTGGGAGATTCAGGAGTGAAGCTGCTCTGTGCTGGACTGATGAGTCCAAACTGTAAACTACAGAGACTGGGGTGAGTAGTGCTGTGTACTGTGTGACTTTAAATTGAATTGGTGATTATGGCTGTTTAAGGGTTTGAATTTTTACACATAGTATATATACAGTGCCCTCCACTATTATCGGCACCCCTGGTAAAGATGAGTAAAAAGGGTTATAAAAAGTTCACCATTTGGTGAATTATCTTAATCTCACACTGAAAAAATGAGAAAAATCCAACCTTTAATTGAAGTAAATTTATTATGAGAAAAAAAGTCGCTCATCAACAAATAATTATTTTTAACAAAACCATGTTTGCCACAATTATTGGCACCCCTGCATTTATATATAAAATAAAGTAATCATTTTTAATTATTATGCCATGACTTCCTGATGTCTGTGACCCAAACACATCAAAAGTCTCTTGATATCTTATTTTTCTCTTCACAAACACCAGTACATAGACAAATCATCATTTCATACTTGCATATACACTTTACAAAATACAAATATTTTCAAAAATTAAGAGAAAGTACATTGTCTTGGTCTGTACACAAAGATAATTGCTACCCCTGCACTCACATTTGTCCCATGACTAAGAATATACTGGCCCTCTCACCACATACCCCAGTCACATCCATTAGCTTCATCACTATGTGTTTCCTGAAGGAAAAGTACATTCAAGTTTTTCTGTTGAAACATTTCTGCTACCAAGGCCCATTTCTGCCTATCCCTTCCACCATTAATATTTAGAGACCCAACCCTTAAAACCTGCATATGTAGGGTTAGAAAATGAAATGGGAGAAAGATCATTACAGGCAACCAGAAGAGATAGAACACCCTGTGATGCAAAGTAATTATTTATTTAAAAAGTATTTAATCTACCTTTCCCCGTTTTAAACATCAAACAAAAAGTTCGGAAATTTGTGTTTGGTAGATTATTTCTCTGTTGTAACAATGCTTCTTGGCAATACATTTTATACCATTGGAAAGCCTGTTTATTTCCCTTTTAAATGGTGCCCCATTTGTAAGGAACATGCATTTGTGGGATGAGCAGCACAGCTGAGTATGTGGGTTGCGCCCATGTAAAATTTGCCAAATCCTCTCTGCCAATGCCAAACAGCTTATTCTGCTGTTGCTAGTGACTCTTGTTTGGTGTTGTTTGATTGAAGTCTATCAGTAACAAGGAAGAAACAAGACATATTGGCAATTTTACAATTTATTAATTTAACAAACAGTCAGGAGCCTCAGTAGCGTGTGGAAGAACCATACACAGCCACAACAGCCTGGCACCTCCTCCTCATGTTGGTCACCAGCATGGTCACACACTGCTGTGGGATGGCATTCCACTCCTCAACCAGGATTTGTCGCAAGTCAGCCAACGTGGTTGTGTTGGTCACTCTAGCACGAACAGCACGCCCAAGCTGATCCCACAAGTGTTTAATTGGATTGAGGTCAGGACTGTTGGCAGGCCATTCCATTCTCTCTACTCCCAAAACGCCGCTCTGTGGGGGCGAGCGTTGTCATCTTGGAGGATGGAGTTCGGTCCCAGACTGTGGACATATGGGATTGCCACTGGTTGCAGAATCTCATCTCGATATCTCTCTGCATTGAGATTGCCTCCAATGATGACAAGCCTCGTTTTTCCAGTGATGGAGATGCCGCCCCACACCATCACACTGCCTCCACCAAAAGGTGTTACTCTATCGGTGCAGCAATCAGCATAGCGTTCTCCCCGTCTTCTCCACACTTTGACCCTACGATCCAACTTCCGTAGTGGGGACCCGAAGCTCAAAACAAGAGTCAATAGCAACAGCAGAATAAGCTGTTTGGCATTGGCAGAGAAGATTTGGCAAATTTTTCATGGGCGCAACCCACATACTCAGCTGTGCTGCTCATCCCACAAATGCATGTTCCTTACAAATGGGGCACCATTTAAAAGGGAAATAAACAGGCTTTCCAACGGTATAAAATGTATTGCTAAGAAGCATTGTTACAACAGAGAAATAATCTACCAAACACAAATTTCCGAACTTTTTGTTCGATGTTTAGATCCCCTTCTGAAAGGCCGTGACACATTTTCTTAGGCGAAAGCGCTTTTTCTCACTTAGGAGATCCACTCCTACCATTTTCTGCAGAGCTGAAACTCCTTATAAACTTATCCTGATCAGGGAAAAAGTCTACAACACTAACCTGTTTTCCATACGTTTCATCTAAGAACTCGTTTACTTCCTCCAAAGAGTAAAGATCACCCCCCTGAGAAATTACATCAAACAAAATGGACCTATCCGAATCCAAATCATAGTCCATCTCATCTTGCTCATTGTTTATGCGGTTCACAGTAACAGGCAGTTTCAGTTCCGCGTTCTTTATATTAGCTGTATTAATACCGCTAACACTGGGCATCACTTCTTCCACTATAGTGGAGCTCCCAGCCGCTGCTACCTCAACATTTACCTTCTCCGTGTCCGGGGCTACCGGTGCCTCAGACACCGCCAGCTCAACGGGTGCCTCAGACACTGTTAGCTCAATGGGTGCCTCAGACACTGTTAGCTCATCGGGTGCCTCAGACACTGTTAGCTCATCGGGTGCCTCAGACACTGTTAGCTCACCGGGTGCCTCAGACACTGTTAGCTCAACGGGTGCCTCAGACACTGTTAGCTCATCGGGTGCCTCAGACACTGTTAGCTCACCGGGTGCCTCAGACACCGTTAGATCACCGGGTGCCTCATACACTGTTAGCTCATCGGGTGCCTCAGACACTGTTAGCTCATCGGGTGCCTCAGACACTGTTAGCTCAACGGGTGCCTCAGACACTGTTAGCTCACCGGGTGCCTCAGACACCGCCAGCTCAACGGGTGCCTCAGACACTGTTAGCTCACCGGGTGCCTCAGACACTGTTAGCTCATCAGGTGCCTCACACTGTTAGCTCATCGGGTGCCTCAGACACTGTTAGCTCACCGGGTGCCTCAGACACTGTTAGCTCATCGGGTGCCTCAGACACTGTTAGCTCATCGGGTGCCTCAGACACTGTTAGCTCACCGGGTGCCTCAGACACCGCCAGCTCAATGGGTGCCTCAGACACTGTTAGCTCACCGGGTGCCTCAGACACTGTTAGCTCACCGGGTGCCTCAGACACTGTTAGCTCACCGGGTGCCTCAGACACCGCCAGCTCAACGGGTGCCTCAGACACTGTTAGCTCACCGGGTGCCTCAGACACTGTAAGCTCATCAGGTGCCTCACACTGTTAGCTCATCGGGTGCCTCAGACACTGTTAGCTCACCGGGTGCCTCAGACACTGTTAGCTCATCGGGTGCCTCAGACACTGTTAGCTCATCGGGTGCCTCAGACACTGTTAGCTCATCAGGTGCCTCACACTGTTAGCTCATCGGGTGCCTCAGACACTGTTAGCTCACCGGGTGCCTCAGACACTGTTAGCTCATCAGGTGCCTCAGACACTGTTAGCTCATCGGGTGCCTCAGACACTGTTAGCTCACCGGGTGCCTCAGACACTGTTAGCTCACCGGGTGCAGCCTCTCCTGACTCAGAACTGACTGAGCGATTATTCTCCCCACTGTCGGGAGTCCGTGGCTTCTCTGACCCGGGCTGCTGTGCTACTGTTTGTGCATTACCTCTTTCTCTAACTATACACTCAGAAGACGGAGTGCTGGCTACAACACACTCTTGAGTCTGCTGTCTATGTGGACAAGCAAAGCGCTTGTGCCCCACATCCCCGCACTCAAAGCACTTCATATTACCAGCACTCGCATAGACAATGTACGACCCATCCCCATGTTTAACCCGAAAGGAAACTTCTAAAGACTGTGTCGGGGACTGAAGGAACATGAAAACCTGTCTTTGAAGAGACTGAACATGTTTACGTTTACTGTCTTTACACTCAAGTGGCACTGTTTTAATTGAGCTTGCTAATTTCCCAAACCGCGTAAGTTCTCGCTCCAATGTTTCATTGGGAATAAACGGGGGTATACCAGAAATAATAACGCGCATAGACGGAGAAGTTAATGGTGTAATCTGTACAAATATATAATCTATATTTATGCCTTTCAACCTACCGATTGAGAAATCGTTCCTCTTTTAAAAACACAACTGCTTTGTTCATGCGAGACGCAAATAAAATGTTCTTGTGGCCAACCTGTTCACCCACGGCCAAGAGAACTTCTTCCACTGTTACGGTTGACTCTGGCGTAACTCTCACGCCATGTCGGAGAGATAGGGATGACGCCATACTGGACGCCATCCCCACCAAACCCCGATTAAACAAACGAAAACTGTCTCGCGCACAAACCTGAAACCTAAAAAAACAAGAATACATAAAACTAAACTACAATGCACTAACAGAAAAGAAAGAGTAAAAGAATAAAGAAACCCAAAAACCGATACAAAGAAAGGAAAACAAGCTCTCAAGCAACCGCACCCTCTCACACACAACCTCCACCTCAGAGAGAGAGAGAGAGAGAGAGACTCTCTACCTACTGCTACCAGACATTCACATAAGTATTCTCTCACACGAAGACCTTCTATCCTAGGAGGTAAACATACCGCTCATCCAGGAAGCTTGTGCTTCATAGACTTGTGCCATGAAGAAGTGACTTAACCTGTAAAATCAGCAGATCTGGGTACTGAGACTATCCCTGGGATCAACCTAATCAAGGCTTACCCCATCTGGGGAGTGAGAGTATCTAAATATCCCGGGGCATGACCTCTCTATTATTATATTAAATAAAATTCAGATCCATCTGGACACTGACTCTAACAGCTATCCCAGAGGAGCTGCACATCCGCCTAGTGACACTAACAATATACTGTCAGTAACTAACAGTAACCTGGTAAGGGTGTTGCCCCAAAACCGTATTTATGAGGCTAATGCAGTGATTGGTTCTTGCAGAGAGACACACCCCATAAGTGAACCACATAATTTGGATGCGTTGTAAGGGAAAGAACACTTTATCACATCTTATGATTGAATCTATAATTTCTGTATATGTTGCATGTCCTCCTGCAAGAGTCTACAGTGATGGTCCTTGTTGTGAAACTTTTATCACATACATACATATATATGAGTATGTGTATTACTTCCTGTTTATAAAGTGAATCTGCCTTTAGCTGTGTGTTAGCTGCAGTGCTGTTTATGAAGTGAATCTGCCTTTAGCTATGTGTTAGCTTGCAGTGCTGTTTATAAAGTGAATCTGCCTTTAGCTGTGTGTTAGCTGTGTGTTCACAGTTAAAACACAAAGTAAATAATCAGAGGATAACTCGGTATACACACTGAAAGATGTGTGTTAACGTTTAACCCACTGTCCACTCTGAAAGATGGCAGCTGCACCTCTGGGATGGGATGGGAGGGTTAAACCCAGAGAAAATATCATAGAAAAGGTAGATGGGCCCTTAGCCACAATTCAGAGAACTTACCGTATAAGAAAAGGGGCCATTTGGGTCAGAATCACATCTATAGAACTGTCAGAGTTCAGTCCAGCAGGATGTCTAATTCTCAGGTCCAAAGTGCTGCAGCTGGAGAGTGTAGCACAGACATCTTCCTCAGAGCATCGTCAACCTTAAAATCCTCAATTTCACTCTTCTTCACTGAACAATATCATTGTTGCATTTCAAATGTTACATGTTTTATAGATACCTTATATTATTATACTATAATATATGAACTCTTCTTTTGCAGACTGAACAGCTGTGACCTCACAGAGAAGTCCTGTGATATTGTGGCCTCAGCCCTACAGTCATCAAACTCACCCATGAGAGATCTGGACCTTGGCTACAATAACCTGGGAGATTCAGGAGTGAAGCTTCTCTGTGATGGACTGATGAGTCCAAACTGTAAACTACAGAGACTGGGGTGAGTAGTGCTGTGTACTGTGTGACTTTAAATTGAATTGGTGATTATGGCTGTTTAAGGGTTTGAATTTTTACACATAGTATATATACAGTGCCCTCCACTATTATCGGCATCCCTGGTAAAGATGAGTAAAAAGGGTTATAAAAAATTCACCATTTGGTGAATTAGCTTAATCTCACAGTGAAAAAATGAGAAAAATCCAACCTTTAATTGAAGTAAATTTATTATGAGAAAAAAAAGTCCCTCATCAACAAATAATTATTTTTAACAAAACCACGTGTGCCACAATTATTGGCACCCCTGTATTTATATATAGAATAAAGTCATCATTTTTAATATTTGGTCGCATATCCTTTGCATGCCATGACTTCCTGATGTCTGTGACCCAAACACATCAAAAGTCTCTTGATATCTTATTTTCTGGTACTTACAAGCGATACTATAACGTCTCTGCATTTGAATGGATCTTTCTGGTTTTAAAAGTGAATGTGTGAATATGAGTTTACATGTAAGCATATTGACTGGGGTGCGCTTATATGAATAAAAACCCAACAAGCCCAAACAACCCCTGTCCCCCCCAGACCCAACCACCAAATCAGAGCGTAAGAACTGAGGTCCCATCCCGTTGGGGTCCACTGAACACAAAACATTCCCCAGTCCCCACACCTCCCTAAAACATGCTCCAGCAGTCTGTAAAAAGCATGTTCAATCCTGAGGCAAGCAGCCAGCACCCCAACATCATATTCTTGGGGTCCACTGAGCCCTGCCCCAGAATACCATTTTCCCTAATTTTTCAAATGGTAAATTACATACATGACGCTGATGAGAAACATATTTCAGACCCAAAATAAACGTTTTAAAGGTGAAAACCTCCACAAAAGAAATAAACCACTGCTTTAATAACTAAAAGAGTCGACCTAACTGAACACATTTGATAAAAAGATGTTCCAGTGTCTCAACTTGAGAACAAAAAGGACACCCCTCCCCCACCCCTGGATCTAGGTGTGCACTCCTCCCCCACCGCTGGATCGAGGTGCGCACTCCTCCCCCACCCCTGGATCTAGGTGCGCACTCCTCCTCCACCCCTGGATCGAGGTGCGCCAGATGTCTCTTCGTAGCTACAGCCCCGTTAACAATCCTCCACTGGAGGTCAGCAGTCCGTTTTTCAATGGGACGCTTGTACAAGGCTCTCCAGCTGCCTCTACTGGAAGAGCCTGGGCCAAAGATCTCAGTCCACTTTGTGGATTGTAGATTCATCACCTTCACACAGGTGTTGTATAGGGCTTTCTTCCCATCTGTTTCAAACACCCCCAGCTCAGGAGTACTGAAGGACAGTATCAGCCCCTCCTCCTGCTCCACTCTCCCATGGCTGCAGTAACAGTAAGGGTGGAGAAGCCCCTCCTCCTGCTCCACTCTCCCATGGCTGCAGTGACAGTAAGGGAGGAGAAGCTCCTCCTCCTGCTCCACTCTCCCATGGCTGCAGTAACAATAAGGGAGGAGAAGCCCCTCCTCCTGCTCCACTCTCCCATGGCTGCAGTAACAGTAAGGGAGGAGAAGCCCCTCCTCCTGCTCCACTCTCCCATGGCTGCAGTAACAGTAAGGGAGGAGAAGCTCCTCCTCCTGCTCCACTCTCCCATGGCTGCAGTAACAGTAAGGGAGGAGAAGCCCCTCCTCCTGCTCCACTCTCCCATGGCTGCAGTAACAGTAAGGGAGGAGAAGCTCCTCCTGCTCCACTCTCCCATGGCTGCAGTAACAGTAAGGGAGGAGAAGCCCCTCCTCATATTTATTTTATATATATTTATTTATATATCTAGAAACATATTGTTTTTATTCTATTTGCTATACATTTTGACAGTATCTTAAAATCGGTGCATAAAAGGCACAAGTCCCCTTTTTTCGGCAGCATTGTGCCGTTTCAACATACCCTCCATAACCACCCCATAAAAATTCTGCCCCATACATCCTCAAAACTTTTAATGAAAGTCAGCAGGTAATCCCTCAATGCCAGGGGCACGGCCTGAAGACATCTGTCCCACAGCCTCAGTAATCTCCTGCATACTGAGCTCAGAGTCCAACTCCACCTTTTCTTCTGCAGTTATCTTTGGTAGGTCTTCATGAAGTTCTGCAACCTGCTGCATGTCCACATCTTCTGCTTTAAAAAGTTATTTGTAAAAACACACCACTTCCTCCCGGATTTCCCCAGGGTCAGCAGTCGTTCTCCCACCAGGAAGATTTAAACAGCACGACTCTTTGCGTTGTACCACCTTTCTCTCCAAATTAAAAAAGAACTTACTAGGAGCATCCATGTCATTTAACCCTTTCACACGTAAGTTCCAACATATTTTCAACGGCCCAAAAGCGTAAGTTTTTTTCTGTGTGCTACAGCTGTTCTAGAATTCGACTGCTACGTCACAGAACTAGCCTTCGGTTGAATGCGGAAGCGGAAGAACAAGATGGCAGCACCGCATACCAATATTAGCCTACTGCCGGATTATTTTTGAAAATGCGTTTTTCGAGTATTTCGTCAATTATTTTGATCACGGATGAGTTTACCCGTGATGTAAAACGTTGTAAAGTGTAATCGCTATAAGATTGTGTATATTATATTTTCTGTCAGCCCGTAGTTAGCTCATTTTGACAGCTTGGTTAGCACTGACGTTAGCAAACTGTAGCTAAATCAATGTTATAGGCTAGGGGGTATTTGCTGCTTACATTACTTCTGTGAAAGTGTGAACGTCTGCATAAACAAATAAATGTAAATGTTGTAAAGATGTTTATTTGGTACAATGTTTTTGTGGAACAGTGTGTTTAGTCCTAGGGTTAGCCCACAGGTTTATTGTTGCGTCATTTGTAAATAGACGATGTAAGCGAGATCGTCGGTATAATACAGCTAGCTACGTAGTAACCCATATGCGTACACTGCAAATTAAACTAGATGACTATTCGGATAACAACTAACGTTGACATAGTAACATTTGCATTTCAGTACAACAATAAACGACTAGGTACCGCACTGGAATCATGTTTGCACGTTTACATTAGGATGAAATTGTTAGCTTGTGAGGTTAAAAACCACCAAACTGCTTAGCTTGCTCAGTGTTGATGAAACGAAGATATTCGATGCACAGCAATGTGTCATTTATCGTTCATTTCAGCTTCTGAAATCGCAAATTGATGGTTTATTTTCCATAATATACACACCTCTGTGACGTGTCTGTTTAGCCGGCAGTAAACCATTGTGACCTCATTCTCAACGGAGCGTTCCAGTGAAACGTTCTAATCACATATTTGTGATGGTACGCGTTTGGGCCATGTCTGGAATGATCACATATTTGTGATGGTACGCGCGAAAGGGTTAATGTGCAGAATCTGGCTCTAATCAGAGCCCCCTTAAACTTCTCATTCAATATAGTAGCCAGATAGATTTTTTCTCATTAAGCAACATACCAGTATTATTGCTCCTTATCACCTCCTCCTCCATTTGAGCAATTTCCTTTTCTAGCTCCCCCACAGCCCTTCTGCTCCGAGCAGTACTATAATCTGTGTACTGCTGACAAAAAGTTTTCATCTGCACCTTGCCCACCTCCCACCAGAGTCCTAATGTTTCATTTTTGGGAATCTAACCTGGCTGCACACACTGTATTTAATGCACTCTTTACCCATGTGTACTGTCTCACATTTGGATATTGTTCTCTCCAGGCATCACACAGATCAAAATGATTGAAGAGCTTCTTAAGAAACTCTACAGATTTGAAATGAGGTTCCACACCATTTCTGTCCATAGTAACATCTAATGTGCAGTTCCAGTCACCCCCTATAATAAAAACTATCACTATCTGCAATTTTCAAAAGTTTTTGATGTAACTGTTCAAACAAAAACTGTCTATCAGTCCCTACATTTGGGGCATAAATGTTAATAAAAACATAAGGAACCCCCAATATTTCTACATTCACAAATAAAAGCCGCCCTTTTACAATTTCCTCCTTAGCCAATAATTTAACATTAAGAGCAGGTGAAAATAAAATGGCAACCCCAGCACTCAAGTTTGTCCCATGACTCAGAAAACAATCTCCTTCCCACCATAGTTTCCACTCCATCTCATTTTCTACATTACTACGAGTCTCTTGTAAAAAAAAGGACATTCAGTTTTATTTGTTTCACCACTTAAGCTACCAATCCTCTCTTTACCCCATCGCTGGCGCCGTTAACATTAAGTGAACCTATACTTAATGTATCCATGAAGTAAAAGTGAAATAGAAAAAAACATACATGACACCATGAAAGAAGAAAAAAGTGAATGAAAAATACCCACAAGCCATTTATTTCACAATTTTTGAAATGGACCTCAATTTTCAAACAGATGTGCAATGCTTCTTCAATCTGAATCTTTTCTGGCTAGTCAAATCGACCATACTAACGTTACTCATTATATTCTTAACTGAACGAACAAATTTATCTCAGTCAGGAAAGAAGTTAAGTACATTAACAGTCTTTCCTTTTGTAGCATCTAAAAAACTATTTCTTTGGAGTAAAGCGTATTATCGTCCTCTTTGCTGGCCACACTTTCCGATAAAATTGAAGAATCTGAAAACTCTCCGTCATCTTCCTGCACACTGCTATATTCTTTGCTTACTTCACAATCGATCTCAGCTATATTTTCCTGTTCTTCCTGCTCAGGTAGACTTTGTGATTCCGAATTCGAAGGGGCTTCTACTAATTTTGCAGCAAGCACACTATCTTCTTCATTTAAGCCCGTTTTCTCAGAATCCAAACTTTCTTTTTCTACTCTACCTTTTTTTTCCTTTCAGTGGACTGATAATTTTCACAGTGAAAAACACGTGCATTATTTGATTTATGTTTATCAGTTCTCCCTAGTCTACCAGAGTTCAGAACAGATTTTGTGTACTCACGAGTACCTTCAAGGGGATCGCCCATCTGAGTTCTCCCTTCTGTTAGATCCTCCATCTCACCCATCTCCACACGTCCCGGCACATTTGACTCTGCCTCGGCCGTATCATTACTCTTTTCCTCTGATACAACAGCAATATCCTCTCCGCCCATGACTCACAAATTTGTCTATGTTTCAGATTAATATTTTTGCAACCTAATGGTATCATTTTCATAATACCAGCGAATTTGCCATAGCGCACAAGCTCCCTTTTTTATCGTCATTCTTTATGAACGGCGGGACATTTGAAACAATAACCTTTGTGGCTGGTGCGGAAAGTGGGGTTACTTGCACAAACACCCCACGAACCCATATTCCACTCACCACAACTTTAATAACCAATTCCATTGAAAAACCACCACGGCTTTATTCATTCTTGAAGCCGAATCAATGTTTTCACCTCCTACCTGCTCTGCAATTGCAATCAATATGTCCTCAACCGACATGCTATTGTCGGTAATGCATCTTACCCCATGGCGGAGAGACAAAAAAGACAAGGAAAGCCACAGTTTGCAGGACATCTGGACACAACCAGAAAGAGATTTTCTGAAGGAGAAACGAAAAACAACAAACGAACGCATCCATAAACAAAGAGGAGAGCAGGGAGAGAAGTGAGTTTTTGGAAATAATCTAAAGAGAGACCTGTGTTCTCCCCCACATTGAAGGTAGGCAGCCAAAGGCCCTAAGACCCTGAGAGAGTCAGTTATTGGTTTATTGTTTATTGTTTATTGTTTTTAGGATCCCCATTAGCTTTTGCTATGACAAAAGCTAGTCTTCCTGGGGTCCGACAGAAAAAGACATATCAACAAAACAGTTGTGTGGTTACATTCATAGAACATAGTTCTTATAATTGCATTCACAATACAGACATTGTCATTCTAACATAATAAAATTAAAATCAACAACAACATCAAAAAACTAACAACCAAACAAACAAACAAAAACAAAAGAAGTAGTAAAAAGAAGTATATATATAAGTTACCTTACATACTATCCAAATAATACTTTGAGCCTCTAGGGGTTAGTGCAGGCTTGTTTGCATTGTGTTCTTTTAATTTCTTCTTGAAAGTGGGTTTTGTGTTTATATTAGTGATATTATTAGGCAGTGAGTTCCATCCTGTGATAGCTCTATAGATTACAGAAGATTTGAGGAGATTTGTTCTGTGTCTGTGTACAGCGAGATATCCTGAACTGGCTTGTCTAGTCATGTGGTTATGTTCATTTCTTATATATACTACCTGGTCAGAGAAATACTGTGGTTTTTTGTCAATTAAAACATTTCTGAAAAAAATAAGCAGACGGGAATGTAATCTGTTCTCAACAGGAAGCCATGAAAGATTTCTATGCATTTCTACAACACTTGTGTACCTCGAACAATGTAGAGCCAGTCTGGCAGCCTTGTTTTGCGCTGTTTGCAATTTCTGCACATCTTTCTTTGTAGCAGATGACCAAATGACTGGGCAGTACTCAAGGTGTGACAAGACTAGCGCTTGGATCACTTCTTTCAGGATGTTTGATGTTATATACTTGGAACATTTCCTTGTTACAGAAATGCTTCTTCCCATTTTAGTTACTATATTATCAATGTATTTAGTCCACTTTAGTTTAGAGTCCAGTATAATGCCCAGCAACTTAGCCTCTTTTACTTGTTCCACTGTATTCCCGGCAAGTGATAAGCTCAGTTGAGGATCACTTTCTAACATATGTCTAGATCCAAACACCATGCATTTCGTTTTATCAACGTTCAGCACTAGTTTATTCTTGTCGACCCAATCCACCACTGCTTTAAACTCAGCGTTGAGTATATCATTTAGCTCGCAATGTTATTGGTTGGTTAATCGGTTAGTAGCTAATAGAATTAAATCAGGAGTATACTCTAAACAGCTAGCTATTTTGCATTAGCCTCATAAGCTGGGAAGAACACTGACAGTTGACAGTGGAATTGTGAGAGTTAGTTGGCCCTTCCTCTGATTGGACGGCTGAGCTGCTTGTATTTCTTTTTTTTTTTTCCAACACTTTGTTTATTGATTTTTCAAGTTTAAATAACAAACAATTACATAACCCTTCTATCCCTCCCTCCCTCCCTCCCTCCCTCCCTCCCTCATCAACCCAAGGTTCTCGGTAAAGAAAAATCACTAAAATTGACAATTAAGGTAAATAATTAAATAAAATAAAAAATAAAATCATATAAAATTACATTAATGTATATGCCTACACTGTAGCTTTTCGCACACACACACATTTTTTACACACGTACACACATTCACATCCATGGACATACAGTGCATATGTATACACTTGTAACATCACAACTCAAAAAAAAAAAAAAAAAAAAAAAATACATAAATAAATTAAAAAATAAAAAATAAATAAATAAATAAATAATAATAATAATAATTTCAGAAATCAGAAGTATACAGTTCGGTCATCATCCTCTTCTCTCTACTCATTCACAACCATAATCTTCTAGCTGGGGGGACAACTTATAAACCATCTGGGGATGATTATGGTGGTGGCACCAGTCCTTGTCCAGTCCCCGGCACTTGTACATTCAGATCTTTCATGAAGTGTAAGAAGGGAGTCCATACTTTATAGAAATCCTCAACTTTACCTTTTACAATATATGTCAGTTTTTCCAATGCCAGACTGTAAGACATCTCTTTAAGCCATAGGCTAGAACTAGGTCTCTGAACTTCCTTCCATTTTAAAGCAATTAAAGGTTTAGCTTGCAAAAGGCAGAAATTAATTAGTTATGTTGCTTTATATTTGCTGGGAAGTCTTCAGGGTATATGTGTAGCAGACACATTTTAGCTTCAGTGGGAATAACAATTCCAGTCAAGTTAGAAATCAACTTAAGTACCTCTTTCCAGAATATCTGAAGTTCTCTACATCCCCACATACAGTGTAACAAAGTACCAATTTCTTCAGTGCATTTAATACAAATATCAGGAATATTGGGATTGAAATGATGCAGTTTAACAGGTGTAATATAAGTCCTGAACAACCATTTATACTGTAACAGCTTGTATCTGGTATTAATAGTTTGCGTTTGGGCCAGAAGACAAGCCTTGTCCCAGTCCTCTACTGAAATGTCCAGCTGTAGATCTTTTTCCCATGCAGATAAATAAGAAAGGGAATTTTCTTTGGAGCCTGCTAGTAATATGCGATAAAGCATGGACAATTGGCCTCTACCATATAAATGTTGTACTGTAAATTGTTCAATAGTAGTAGTGTGGGTTCTGAAGTAGTTTTCATTTGAGAATATATAAAACTCCTAATTTGCAAGTACTTAAAAAAGTGCTTCTTAGGGAGGTCATACTTGTCTACTAATTGTTGGAATGACATTAAGGTACCTTCGTTATACAGATCTTTTATTTTGCTTAACCCTCTCTCCATCCAGTGTTTGAATCCCATATCATGACTCCCTGGTCTAAAATTATAATTTCCCCAAATAGGTGTAAAACCCGAAAGTTTGGGAGTGTCGTTTAAGAAAATGTGGGCCTCTTGCCAAATTAACATAGTATTTTTGAGGAATGGATTGTGTGTACGTTTTCTGAGTATTTTTGTTTGAGGTGAATAGAGGTATAAGTACAGTGGTAGTTCTAATGAGTCATTCTCTATCTTTACCCAAGCCGGAACGTCTGCAGTGAAAAAGTAGTACATGGCAGCTCGTAGTTGGGCTGCCCAATAATAAAGTTTCATGTTAGGCAGTCTAAGCCCTCCACGGTCATATGGTAAGTAGAGGAGAGAAAGGCGTAATCTAGGGCGCTTATTGTTCCATATAAAACGTGTTAAAGTTTTCTTGAGAGTGGAGAAAAAGGATGCTGGTAGGGGGAGCGGAATAGACTGAAATAAATATAAAAATTTGGGCAAGATTGACATCTTGATAATATTTATGCGGCCTATCATAGAGATAGGCATTAAGCTCCACCTTTCTAATGATTCTCCTATTTCCTTCACCAGTGGGTCATAATTAATTGATAGAATGCTTTCAACGTCAGGGGCTATTTTAATTCCTAAATAAGTAAATCCTTTTGGGGCTGTAGTAAACTGTGTATGAATCGGGAGGCCTTCTCTCTCTTCTCTATTTAATAACAGTAAGGCACTTTTATGACTGTTGGTTTTATAGCCAGAGAACCGTCCGAATGTCTCCAGAAGATGACAGAGTGCCTTAATTGAAGTTCCTAGTTTTGTCAAAAATAAAACAATATCATCCGCAAAAAGAGATAAACGATGTTCTGTCTTGCCTACCGTCATACCTGTAATGTCAGATGACTGGCGGATTGCCATCGATGGCAAACAAAAATAATAACGGGGACATAGGACAACCTTGGCGTGTAGATCTACACAAATTAAAAGGCTTTGAAATTTGATTGTTTGTTGTGACTTCTGCTACCGGTTCAGTATATAATAATTGGATCCAGCTAAGATACTTTTCCCCAAATCCAAATCTTGTTAGAGTGTCGAATAAGTATCTCCACTCGATCCTGTCAAAAGCCTTTTCGGCGTCTAATGACAGGATCGCATGGTCTTTGGCATTCCGTTTAGCATACAGAATGTTCAACAGCCTACGCGTGTTATGAAATGCTTGCCTGCCCTGTACAAATCCATTTTGATCACTAGCAATCAGGTTGGGGACGACCGATTCTATCCGCCTAGCCAGGGCCTTGCAAAGTATTTTTGTGTCGCATGACATTAAAGAAATAGGACGGTATGAGGCTCTTTCTGGTTGGATATTATGGTGCCGTTAAGTAAGACGTACCTCCCTGATGGGTCTATGTATTTGTTTTTAAGCTGAAACGGGATTGATTTATGAATTAATATCATGACCCCTCTGGCATGAGAAGTAAAGAAAGCAGAATAAACTTGACCTGGCCATCTATTTTTAACTCTGTTGATATCATTCTGAACCAAGTGGGTTTCCTGTAGGAAAACTATATTGGATTTCATTTGCTTAATTCTACTCAGTACCTGTTTAAGTTTTACCAATTTATTCAGTCCTCTTGTGTTCCAGCTAGAGATTTTTAGTTCTAATCCATTCAACATGGCGTTCATAAAATAGTTTTTAGATTATGGTTACAGGATAATTGAAACCAAACACAGTAGTGACTCTTGTTGTTTTGATTTCCCATTAGGATGACATGACCAAAAAAATAAACATAAAAATTAGAAACAAACCACCGAGATCCAATCCCCTCCCTCAAACCCATCATACACTTCCCCAAACGAAGCGTATGTAAATAACGCACAGAATAATTAACTCTGGCTATGTTAAACGATCGATCCACACTGTGAGGAGCGACGTGATCCATGTACTGACATTTTAGGCTCGCTAACATACAGAAAACCGACTGCAAGGTCAATCAAAAGGAGAAAAGAGAGTATTAAAAAATATATCTACTTATAAACCAGTCCACATTAGCCACTCGCATTGCCGCACATCGTGGTGTTTTTCTATTACAGCTATCTTGTGCAGAAAACGCTTTTAATGCTTCTTGTCTGTTAAGTTCAGTTAGGCTTGTGTAGTTAAAACTGAAGACATCCTTTTAAATGTCCACTGTGAAAGTTCACATAACATAACAAAAAACGCCCATATAACAAATGGGGAAAAAAGGCATTCACCTGCAGATTGTCTCAAGTCAGGGCTCCATCTATCACAGTAGTGACGGTCCCACATAGCCTACCTTGTTTTCACCTGAGATAGTGTCGGGAGAGAGAAAAAAATCAAGTGAGCATATTTTCGCCTTCGGGTCGCGGGGATTCTCGTGAGCTAGTTTCCATCCTTCGAAGGTAGTTCTCAGCCTCCTCGACGGACTTAAAAATCAGACGCTGGCTGTTATGAGTGATGACCAGGTGAGCTGGGTAGAGCAGCCCGTAGCGGATGTTCATGTTCCGAAACCGGGCCTTAACTCCGTCAAACAGCCGCTGCCGCTGACGGGTCTCAGCCGAAAGATCCGGGAAGAAGCTGATTCGTTAATTTTCATACCGCACTTCCTTCTGCTTTCTGGCTGCTCTCAGTGTCTTCTCGCGGTCTTTATAGTTAAGAAATTTAATTACAATCGGCCTGGGTGCCGAGGACCGGCTCGAGTTAACTTGGCCTACCCGATGTGCGCGTTCAATGACCGGGGCGGGGGTGAGGGCCTCACCCAGCATGTTGGGAAGCCAGTTTTCCAGAAAGTTGCACATATCTGGACCTTCAGTTTTCTCAGGGAGGCCAACTAGTCTCAGGTTCGAGCGTCTTCCTCTGTCCTCCTGGTCTTGGATTTTGTTGCTTAATAGCGCCGTTGTTCCCTCGAGTTGTTTTACTCTTTGCTGGAGAGCGCCTATATCCTCCTCCGCCTGGGCGACTCTCTCCTCCGCTTCCCCAATTCTCCTCGAGTGAGACAGTAAATCTCCTTTAATACCGTTAATGGCTTCCAGCATTTCGGCAGATTGCTTGGTAAAGTCTTCCTTGAGTGAGCGAATAGCACCCAGAATATCGTTATTTGAAGGCCCGCTAGCATTAGCTTCGTCCTGATCTTTATTAGCATCATTGCTAGCGGCGGTGCTCGCCTTGTCGTTTTGTGCCGGAATCTCGGAAAAATAATGATCAGACTTAGGGCTTTTTCGTGGCATAGTTTAACGAAGTTCTCCCAAACTTAAAAATAAAGTTCTTGTACGACACTTCAGTCGTTTTTCAGGGATTTTTCAGAAAGTTAGCTGTAAGCCAAATTACTGCGACTTGTCAGCAGCACACCATAACCGGAAGTCCCGCTGCTTGTATTTCTTAAAAGATTGATGCATTGTAACAAAATGGCGGCAGCAGCAGCCAGTGCAGCCACTCCTTTGAGTTCCCACCAGAGATCCATACCCTCACACAGAGCCCCCCCAGTCCACACCCAGCCCCCCCCCCCCACACACACAGAGCCCCCCCAGTCCACACCCAGCCCCCTCCCCCACACACAGAGCCCCCCCAGCCAAACAGCACCCAGACTGTTACAGAGAGCAATGCTGCCCTTCCCTCTGACCCCAGCACCCCTGCATACAAGTTGCTGAAACACCCAGCAAACCGGCACCAACGACCTAAGGTCAGAGCAAGAGAGTTGGAGGACTGGTCTGCAGAGTAGCAGAGCAGTCAACTGAGGATTCTCCAGCTGTTGCTACACGGGGGAAATTGAATAAGAATGGGGTTCAATTGGCTACCAAATTGGGAGAAAAAGTGAAAAAATCAGAAACAAATAAATAAATAATTTTATTTTTTTTTTTTTTAATTAAAAAAAATATATATATATATTCTATTGGCTGAAATAGCATCACATGTTCACACCAGGTGTGATCAGATGATGTTATTGGCAGATCTCCAATGGGGAGAATTATTCTTTGTGGGCCTGGAGCGTTTGTGATGATGCAATCGGCAGGAAAAAGGAGGAAAAAATAACCAAAGTTTGGGGCTTTATTGTGTGGATGTGTGAAGTTACATGAATTCTCTGTGGTTACATGTATCATTTAAAATGAATGACAAGAATAACTAATTTAAATTGATTCTTTGGTAACTTGATTATATTGTTACAAGATTAGGAAGAAATTAATTGTTTATTTAAGCTGTTTCTTGGGTTTGCAGATGAAATTTAATATGTTTGCAAATCAGATTGTGTCCCATATGATATTAGCATCATATGGAAAGGGGTTGGTCATTAAATCCCTGCAGTAGGCTCCTAATCTTGAGTTGAGTTGCCTTCTTATCTTTTAGTTATTTTTTGTTGGTGAATAATAGAGCCTTAGACTTGTGGATTAGTGGGAATACTTTATTAACTTAATTTACACAACCCCTCTCTGTTTGTGTGTGTGTACATCGCAGGATCAGCAAAGAGGAAATTACAATCAGCAGTGCATTTAAATTGTGTGTGTCTGCGTGTGTCTGTGTGTATGTGTGTGTGTGCGTGCGTGCATGCGTGCGTGTGTGTGTGTCTCTGTATGCGTGTGTGTGCATGCGTGTGTGTGTGTGTGTGTGTGTGTGTGTGTGTGTGGTGTGTGTCTCTCCACAGGCTGGGTTGGTGTAATCTCACAGAGGGCTGCTGTGATGTTCTGGCCTCAGTCCTGCGTTCTCCTCACTCAGAGCTGAGAGATCTGGAGCTCAGAGACAATGAGCTGCAGGATTCAGGAGTGAGAGCGCTCTCTGCTGGACTGGAGGACCCACAGTGTAAACTGCAGAGACTGGGGTGAGTACAAACACAAACCCCTTAAATCAAAAAGGGCTCCAGTGTGACTAAATACAACACTAATGTTAATGTTTCTAATGTGAAAACAGACAAGAGTTCTGTACACTCCACATAACTGAAACAGCATGTTCCTCTTCCTCCTCTTGGTAGAATAAGACTGTACGCCACGTTTTAAAGATTTAAAGATTTTTTTTTAAAGATCATTTAAAAAATAATATCTTACATCAATTGGACAAAACATCTTTCTGAGAAACATCAAATTAACATGAAGACAATGAATTAAACAGTCCTGTTATTTTATATTGAGCTGTAGAAGGTGTGTAACACACTGCTATGTGTTTGACACACACAGCCCGATTATTTTATATTGAGCTGTAGAAAGTGTGTAACACACTGATATGTGTTTGACACACACAGCCCTGTTAGTTTATATTAATATGCTGTAAGGTGTGTAACACACTGCTATGTGTTTGAAACACACAGCCCGTTTATTTTATATTGAGCTGTAGAAAGTGTGTAACACACTGATATGTGTTTGACACACACAGCACTGTTAGTTTATATTAATGTGCTGTAAAGTGTGTAACACTGCTATGTGTTTGACACACACAGCCCTGTTAGTTTATATTAATGTGCTGTAAGGTGTGTAACACACTGCTATGTGTTTGACACACACAGCCCTGTTAGTTTATATCAATGTGCTGTAAGGTGTGTAACACACTGCTATGTGTTTGACACACACAGCCCTGTTAGTTTATATTAATGTGCTGTAAGGTGTGTAACACACTGCTAGGTGTTTGACACACACAGCACTGTTAGTTTATATTAATGTGCTGTAATGTGTGTAACACACTGCTATGTATTTGACACACACAACACTGTTAGTTTATATTAATGTGCTGTAATGTGTGTAACACACTGCTATGTATTTCATACACACAGCCCTGTTAGTTTATATTAATGTGCTGTAAGGTGTGTAACACATTGCGATGTGTTTGACACACACAGCACTGTTAGTTTATATTCATGTGCTGTAAGTGTGTAACACACTGCTATGTATCTGACACACAGCACTGTTAGTTTATATTAATGTGCTGTAAGGTGTGTAACACTGCTATGTATCTGACACACACAGCACTGTTAGTTTATATTAATGTGCTGTAAGTGTGTAACACACTGCTATGTATCTGACACACACAGCACTGTTAGTTTATATTAATTTGCTGTAAGTGTGTAACACACTGCTATGTATTTGACACACACAGCACTGTTAGTTTATATTTATGTGCTGTAAGGTGTGTGTGGCAAGTTCGAGTGCCACCGCTCGGGAATAATGTGAGACCACACAGCAGCTTGTGAATACACTTCGGTATTTTTATTTTTAGTTCGTTTCCTTTCTCTTTCGGCTCTGGATTCTTGGAGATTTCACTTCCTCCGTCTCCAGCCAGCCTCGTTTGTCCGCCCGCCTCTCTCTTTTCAAGCCCCGGCTCACTGTCATAGCAATCAGAAACAATTAAACCATTATTCAATTCGCTATTCGAGGCATTCCTTTTCGATGGTGCTGTACTTCGCCTCCCGCTGTTATAGTTTTCGGCTTAAGTACAGCACCGAGCAATCGACTCCCTCCACCTGCTGGGTCAACACGGCCCCCAGCCCTCTGTCCGACGCGTCTGTCTGCAGGGTGAACAGGAGAGAAAAGTTAGGTGTAAACAAAAGCGGCTCCCCACAGAGGGCTTCTTTTATTCGCTCAAACGCCCTCCGGCACGGCTCCGTCCACTTGACCGGCTCTGACGCACCTTTCCGAGTTAAATCGGTCAAGGGGCTGGTCAGCTCCGAAAACGCAGGAATAAACCTCCTATAATAACCGGCTAACCCCAAGAACCTCCTCACCTCTTTTTTCGTCTTGGGCCGGGGACAGGTCGCAATCGCCGCGGTTTTGTCCACTAGAGGCCGCACCTGTCCACTTCCCAAGTGGTACCCCAAATACCATACCTCCGCTCTGCCAATTGCACACTTCCTCTGGTTAGCCGTGAGCCCCGCCCGTCTCAGGGACTTGAGCACCGCCCCCACATGCCGCATATGCTGCACCCAGTCATTACTGTGGATGATAACATCATCAATATAGGCTGCAGCATATGCAACATGCGGACGCAGCACCCGATCCATAAGGCGCTGAAACGTGGCTGGAGCCCCGAATAGCCCAAACAGAAGTGTCCGAAATTGGTACAAACCGTCCGGAGCGGAGAAAGTCGATTTTTCCTTAAACTCTGGTGACAAGGGAATCTGCCAGTATCCCTTGGTAAAATCCAGTGTCGAGAAAAAACGAGCCGTGCCCAGCCGATCCAAGAGTTCGTCGACCCTAGGCATAGGATAGGCATCAAACCGTGAAACCTCATTTACCTTCCTGTAATCCACACAGAACCGGATAGACCCATCTGGTTTCCCTACCAGGACAATGGGGCTACTCCAGGCACTGTGTGACTCCTCTATTATGCCCAACTCCAGCATGGCCTTTATTTCTGCCTGCACCAATTTCTTTTTCTGCTCCGGCAGACGATAAGGACGGGAACGTACCGTCACTCCCGGGGGGGTTTCGATATGGTGGTGTATGAGATTCGTGCGTCCGGGTAGGGGAGAAAACTGAGATTCGTGCGTCCGGGTAGGGGAGAAAACACATCCGCAAACTGCTTTTGCAATAGAGCAAGGTCTGCCTGCTGGCTTGGCGAGAGATGGCTATCAGAAAGGGGCGGGGTCTGATTGGTTGAATTTGGTACCTCCGGCCCCAGCTCATCTTTCTCCTTATCTACCGTCACCAGCGAGACAGCCACCACATCCTTCCAGGCTTTTAACAGATTTAGATGGTAGATTTGTTTTGCTCCTTCCCTATCCGAACGCACTACCTCGTAGTCTACCTCCCCTATTCGCTGTGTGACCACAAAGGGCCCTTGCCACTTGGCGAGCAATTTTGTGCTGGAGGTTGGAAGTAATACCAGTACTTTATCTCCTGGTGAGAATTTTCTGAGTTTTGTCCCTTTATTAGAGTGCGTTTGCTGCCGTTCCTGGGCCTTGATAGTAGAGCAGATTGTGTAAGAATCGTTCAAATGGTGATGCAAGCATAAAATTTGGTACAAATACTCTCTAAGGGCCACTCTTTTGGAAAAAGGCGCTGGCCACTCAAAAATTCAAGATGGCGACCATTTTTCAAGATGGCCGCCATTTCTATTGAATGTTGATTATATCTATGTATGTATTTCGAATAAATCAAACTGTTTATGGTTTAAACCCAGATTTTTCGGGTCAAAGAATATAGTAGGAATGTTACTTTGCCTGAAACAGCTACTTAAAAATAGCTGTATCAAAGATGGCGTCCAAGATGTCTGCCGCAAAACAAATATATTTGAATTAATATCTCAGCAACTAATAAAGCTAGAGACATGCTTCTTTGGTTTAAATCTAGGTTTTCAGGGTCAAGGAATTGGATAGACATGTTGTTTTGGCCCAAAATACCACCTAGAATATAAAAAAGGTTTCCATGTTGTCTACCGTGGGGTATGATTTCTACCAGGGACAACGTTTGAGAACTGGATCAGAGCTTGTCTTGCACCTAACATTGATTGCTATACTCCAGTTTGCTCAGGTTAGTTTACTGGATGCTGATAGTTTGGTTTATTTAACTTCACTCACATTTGCAACTGCACAGTGCTGTGCAGACGAAACCCAATCTGAAGCATTTGCACCTTCCACTGCACCCTGATTTGCAGCCACATTTGGTGAGTTGTTGACAACTCTCTGCAAGTGGTGAATTGGCTGTCCAGAAGACCTACCATTCTTCACCAACCTTCTTCCATCCCCAGTCACCAGGACTCTCTGATTCTGGCTGACGCTGGGTTGACTGACCCCATAGGCAGCCTGCCTGATATGCAGCACGTTTAGTGTGTTGAAGCAGAGCTGCTCTTGTTGGAGGAATGGCTTCGTACGGCCTCTGCTTCCGGGCAAACATGTCAAGTCTGGCTTCATCCACACTGACAGCTGTGCTTGATCTGTCATACATCAGGACAACAAACTTCTCCAGGATCTCCAGGTCACCATCATTCAGTATGGGAGGATACTGACTTAGTTTGGTGAAGATGGGAGAAGCCTCTGAGCAAATGTCCCAGGTTTTCCAGGCAGTCTTTTTGCCTTTATTACGAAAGGCTGATACAGTATCACAACCTGTGAAGGCATGAAAGAACAGTATGCCTTTGGTCTTTTCTGGTCCAATATAGCAGTACAGGTCATGTACACCAATCCACCTTAGGCTCTGACCATGCCCAAATGCAACCCACAGCTTCTGGAGACCAAGGTCCTGAAGGGATGGGAAAATGCTTAGTGCTATGACAAGAATATCAGTGTCATTGGCTTTGATCATGATGGCTTTGCTACCCTCCTCTGTGGCATGCCTGGCATGTACAAAGATCCGGGTGTCGGCTTCCTCATGGAAACATTTGTCCAGACTATCCAGACTGGTTTCAGAGGTACTCAAGACATCAGGTCCCTTGGTTACAACAACCATGTTTGGCACAGTCATGTGAGCAATCTTGTCAGCCAGAAAGTGGAAGAGGTCTGTCTTGTTGTCCTTATGTCTGAGGAAATTGCGCCAATTTGATGGAACTTATTCTTGTTTGTCACTTTGCGTCGACCTCCCTGGCCTCGTTTGGACCTTGTTTCCATTTTGAGGCTTGATGGATTGTACACATCAAAGACAACGTGTGTACTCTTGTATTTCATGGCATAAGCATGTATTGTGGGTAGAACATCCAGTGCTGCGTAGTCCTCAAAGGTCTTTGATCTTTTTGGTGGTAGTGTGTGGACCAAAGCTGAACCATCTATGATGATGACGTCAGTGTCTGGTTCTTGGTCTGGAGATGTTATGTAGGACTCAAGAATGGAGGCCAGCTGGGATTTCTGGCAAGCATAAAGCTTTCCACCATCACTCAATGCAGCAGGGAAGGGCTGATTCTCATGTTGGAAGAACTCCTGCAGGTCACATTCTCTGCTCTGACAGGAGATGAAGATTTTGGAGAATAGTTGGCAATTCTCCTTCACTAACTTCTGCTTTGATGGTTCTGCAGTAGCGGAATCTTGGCTGAAGAAGTCAACTCTATTCTTCTTGATTGGTTCATAGAAAGTGGTTGGGTGGTTTTGCAAACCTTGTACAAATTCCTGGAATTTTGTCTGGCCCTTCTTGAGGTGTGATTGTAGGAGTTCTGCTGAGCTGGGGTTAGCAATATCTCTAGTGTCTATAGAATACAAATCATGACTCTCTTCTTGGAATGGATTCCCCAGGTCTTGCAAAAACATAGACAATTTCTTGACCTTCTCCAGGAAAGTTTTTTGAGCTTTAGGTGTTTGCTCATGGTGGAATGTATGCTCACATGCTTCTTTGGCTTGTGTCTCAGTTTCGTACAGTGACACCAGATGGCTAACCTCGGGGCCAGCGACTATCCATCTCCTCAGGGCAGATGGATCCTCTGTGAGTCCAACAGCTCCACCGTCACCCTTGATGATAGCATTTGCTTGCTCATGGGCTTGATCGAGGGCAAGTGCAGAGAAATTGCGACTGGTTTTGTGAACAACAAAATTCCCACTCCTGAACTCCTGAGCCAGCTCTGGGTGTCTATTGTCTAGAGTTACCATGTCCCTGAGGTGGATGGTAAGCCAGCGAGCATAATTGAAGTTGTTGTTGGCAAAAAAGTATGGTATCAGCTCACTCAGTGCCTCACAGTAGAGACTAAAGTTAGCCTCACGGAATGACCTAATGAGCAATAAGATAACCAGTTCCATGGAGAGAATCAAGTGCCAGAATTGAAACTGTGGACTTTGCTCTTTGCGGCTTTCACACCACTCTTCAAAGCCCAACATGTCTTCATTGTTATCTGCTCTCTCTCTGCGGTAGTCAATGTATGCTGCCTTCAAGAGCTTGTAGAGACTACAGGCTGTTACTTGATGCATTTGTCGTGTCCTGGTGACACTGGCAGCTGACAGAAATTAATCTGCAGTGCCAGACGAAGCCACTCCAGCTTCAACTAAAGCCCCTGTCCACCCACTATCCTGGAGAAGAGTGCCAATGGACTTGAGAGCTGCCATCTCAATATGGAGACCACCAAACATGACAAGATACTTGTCTTCTCCAGCTTCTCCTTGCTTTGCAAGGGCATATATTGGCTGGTCAGCTGTGATGACGGGTACTTGGCCTGGGTTTAGGTATGCCACTATGTCCTGTACTTTCTCCATCATATGCTTGACGGTAGCAACAGAGTGGGCTTGGTCTCGGAGGAGTGGGAGCAGTGATGTGATGCTTACTTCAAATTCCGTGCTCCTCTTCAATGAGGCATGATGTGCTGACTAAGTAAGGTTCACTGTACTATTGATTTCCTCCATAACTATTACCTTCTCTAGCCACTCGTACTCAAGTGCAAGTTGTTGCCTGAACACATCTGTGGCTGGCTTTGGCACTGGGGTATTTGGTGGCAAAGGTTTCTTTGTCTTGAAAAAGGCGAGACGGAAGACGGATTGACCATCAGAACTGAGACTGGTTTCTACAATGTAGTTGACCAGTTCTGAGAGAACCAAGGGAAAGATGTCTGGTTCTGGTTCACTCTGAGACAACTCTTTCTCAAGGCCTCTCAGGTGGGATCTCTCCCTGTTGTAGAGATCAGAAAGACACACACGATGGTATTTCAGCTCCTGTGCTATGGCATCACCACCACTCAGTTTAGCCAATAGTTTACCATCATTTAGTGTCCGGGCACATTCATGTAGCCTGTTGTTCAGGTTCATTGTCATTACCTGTCTTAGGTCAGATGCAGGGGATATTTTATTTCAAAATATGCAAGACTGACCATCATGACTGGTTCTATGGTGCTTTGTGTGGCCTTCATCTATTTCATTACTTTGAGCATTGGATTGTCGCTTCCTCGCACAATCTAATTTGGTTTTGTTGAACATTAGTCGACAACTCATGTGATACTTTGCCTGGTTCCTTCTCAAAGTATCTTCTATACCACCACCTTCATCTAGCCTTGCCGGGTCCAGGATCATTGGCATTTGATTGATCTCATGAAAGAGTGGAACATTGGTGGCAAGCATGGTATAGCCGTCATGTTGAGGAACATGATGGGTTGGAGGTGATACTAGGACTTCATTTCTTTTGTCTTTTTGACAAAGACAACATTTCTTCCAATCAGTTTGCCTCTTGGCTAACATTGGATTAGCATTTGCCATTTTTTTGATTGATTTCTGATTAAGGCCGAGGGGCTATCCTTTTACCACCTTAATCAAAGTAATACCGCACATTCAGGTATGGGATACAACTAGGTTCGGGTGACCTACACCTAGCCCGATCATTCATCCAGTGCCATTTAAGTCCCGTGTGATCTGTACACCTTCCGGGTAAGTATACATGAACAAGTCATGTATAGCCCCGCTTACCCTTGGCTCGGCTCTCCCGCGCTGGCACACCCTGTCAATTCAGGCGCGGCTATCTAACTACATCTACTAACTATTACTAGCTAATTGATTGGGGGCTGTTAGACAGCATTTGGGACACTGAATTAAGCTATTAAGCTAACTTAAACTAGATCAGCTGACACTGAACCCCATGCTGAGTTCCACAGCAGTGATGTCACCATTGTGCCCTGGTTGTGCAATGACATTCACTCTATTAAACTAAGTTTTCCTCCACCTACTAAATTGTGCTCTGACAAGAAAACTAATAGGTCTATTGGAATCTACGACCCAAAAAACCTATGTATACACCAAAAAACGGTGTTTATATGTTTTATAGATCATGAGATATAATTGCAACTAGTACAGCGGCCATCTTGCACGCCATCTTTGCTACAACATTTCACATAGCAGTTATGAAAAAACAACACTTATAATAATAAAATGTGAGACCCATGAAATAGTTTAGACCAAAATTAATTTATTTTGATAATTACATGCTCATATAGGACATATTGGTACAACTCCTGGAAGCCATCTTGAAAAATGGTGGCCATTTAGAATTTTTTGAGTGGCCAGCGCACTTTTTCAAAAGAGTGGACCTTGAAGAGTATTTGTGCCAAATTTCATGCTTGCATCACAATTTGAACGATTCTAATGAAATATGCAATTATCTGCTGCACTATGAGCAAATTCTCCCGTGATACCCTACCCAGTGTATGGAGTTTTGCTCGCAGGTCCATGACGTACTGTACCTAATTTTTACTGGAGCTTGGACCTTCCTCCCAGCTTTCTTTAACTAGGTCCAAAACTCCCCTGGGCTTTCTACCAAAGATTAACTCAAAGGGAGAAAATCCTGTGGAGGCCTGGGGAACCTCCCGCACTGCAAATAATAAAAGGACTAACCATTTATCCCAATTTCGACTATCTTCGTGAACGAACTTCCGAATCATCGACTTCAAAGTCCTATTAAACCGCTCAACGAGCCCATCCGTTTGGGGGTGGTACACGCTGGTTTTAATCGACTGAATGCCCAATAACGCGTACAGTTTGTTTAGTGTCCGTGACATAAATGACGTGCCCTGGTCCGTCAGAATCTCTTTCGGGATTCCGACGCGGGAGATGATTTGAAACAGTGCCTGCGCAACACTCTTAGCGGAGATATTGCGCAGTGGAACTGCTTCGGAATACCGGGTCGCATAATCCACCAGAACTAGTACGAATCCCTGAGTGCTCCGTTCAAATGGCCCGATGAGGTCCATAGCCACTCTATCAAATGGGACCTCTATTAATGGAAGTGGCTGCAACGGCGCTTTTGGGGTGGCCGGGGAATTCACTAATTGACATTACGGGCAAGACGCACACCACCGACATACGTCGGCCCAGATGCCCGGCTAATAAAATCGGGCCATTATACGGTTTAGTGTTTTGTCATATCCCAAATGCCCCGCCATGGGTTATAATGAGCCGCCTGGAAAACCATTTCCCGGCGGCTTTTTGGTACCAACAACTGGGTATTTTCTTCCCCTGTTTGAGCGTCCCAACACACTCGATATAATCTATCTCTAATAACCGAGAAATACGGGTGAGAGAGAGCTGTCTCCGGACGCACTTGCTGACCATCAATACGCATCACTTGGTCGTAAGCAAAGCGTAAGGTGTCATCCCGAGACTGTTCGAGTGGGAAATCCTCCGTGGGGTGAAACACCGGAATCAGGGGAGTCTCCCCTCGAGGCTCCCCAGGCTCCGCCCCCCCCTCGACTGTGTCGACTGACCCTGCTTCATCGCCGTCAACAGCACACACCTCCCCCGGCCCTACCTGTCGGGATCGCACCTCCCACACCTCTGGCAGCCCGCCCACAAACTTCTCCAGCATGACTTGCTCCACTACCCCCGCGGCGGACCGGATTTCTGGCTGCAGCCATCGTCGGGCCATGTCGGTGAGCCGCTGGGCGAACGCGAAGGGCCGGTCCCCCGAAACCAGGGAGGCTTCCCGGAGCCGGCGCCTTTGGTCTTCTGGGCTATAGCCCAGATGATCCAGGATTGCCCTCCTGACGGTGTTGTAGACCGCTCGAGCTGCGGCCGGCAGCCCATGTGCCACTTGCTGGGCTTCCCCCGTTAGAAGGGGCAGGAGGCGGACTACCCACTCCTCGCTGGGCCACCGACACGCCTCCGCGGCCACCTCGAAACTGTCCAGGAAGGCCTGGGCGCCATCATCAGCCGTCATCTTTGGCAGCTGGATCTTTATGGGGGCTCGGACGTGCGGATCCCGGGACCCTGCCCCCCCCCCCCCCCCCCCGACAGCGACCAGCTGCCGCAACGTCTCCGTCTGGAGGGTGGCCTGTACCCGCAGAGCCTCCATCTGCTCCTGGTGTACAGAAGCTTGCCGCTCCTGCATCTGGGCCATCGCCTCCAGCATGTGTGCGAGCGCTAACACCGGCTGCCCTGCTTCAGGTCGCTCCTGGCTGGTCTCCATTACTTGTTTTTTTTTCTTTTTTCTAAAATGCTGCTGTCCCTCGTACGGGCCACCACTGTGGAATAATGTGAGACCACACAGCAGCTTGTGAATACAGTTCGGTATTTTTATTTTTAGTTAGTTTCCTTTCTCTTTCGGCTCTGGCTTCGCTGAGATTTCACTTCCTCCGTCTCCAGCCAGCCCCGTTTGTCCGCCCGCCTCTCTCTTTTCAAGCCCCGGCTCACTGTCATAGCAATCAGAAACAATTAAACCATTATTCAATTACGGTTCCCCGTGATGGTGATTAACTTATGACAGCTGTGGCTCAGGGTCTGAGAGCCGCTCAAGCTCACTCTCTCTCTGCAAGCAGAGGCTAACCACGCCCACCCTGCCACAGTGTGTAACACACTGCTCTGTATTTGACACACACAGCCCTGTTAGTTTATATTAATGTGCTGTAAGGTGTGTAACACACTGCTATGTATTTGACACACACAACCCTGTTAGTTTATATTAATGTGCTGTAAGGTGCGTAGCACACTGCTATGTGTTTGACACACACAGCCCTGTTAGTTTATATTAATGTGCTGTAAGGTGCGTAGCACACTGCTATGTGTTTGACACACACAGCACTGTTAGTTTATATTAATGTGCTGTAAGGCAGGGGTTCCCAAACTTTTCCATGCCAAGGACCCCCAAATAGCCGTAGCCTCTGGCTGGGACCCCCCTATTGCGAAATGGCTTTAAAAAAAAGTTTAATTACACTGGCAAATATAAAAAATCAAACATACAGCTTCTTAATACACAACACAATACTTTTGACCCTATTTTGATTCAATAATCGGGCCGTTAGCAGCTCAACGTAACGCTTTGACTGACAGGCAGACGGTTAGTTATTGGCTGCGATTGAGAGAAGGGCATGGCAAAGACCTCATTTCGATATGAAAGGATTTATAACAATTTATATCTTATTTTAACACACTGCTATGTATTTGACACACACAACCCTGTTAGTTTATATTAATGTGCTGTAAGGTGTGTAACACACTGCTATGTGTTTGACACACACACAGCAGTACACACTAACAGCCCTGTTAGTTTATATTAATGTGCTGTAAGGTGTGTAACACACTGCTACGTGTTTGGCACACACAACCCTGTTAGTTTATATTAATGTGCTGAAGGTGTGTAACACACTGCTACGTGTTTGACACACACAGCCCTGTTAGTTTATATTAATGCGCTGTAAGGTGTGTGTGTCCTTCTCTCTGCAGGCTGTCAGGCTGTAGAGTCACACAGAGAGGCTGTGATTCTCTGGCTTCAGCTCTGTGTTCAAACCCCTCACACCTGAGAGAGCTGGACCTGAGATACAATCACCCAGGAGACTCAGGAGTGAGAGCGCTGTCTGCTGCTAAACTGGACACACTCACACTGCTGTAAGTACAGAGAGTTTCCACACTGCACCTCACACACACGACTGTAAGTACAGAGAGTTTCCACACAAACCCATGCACGCACACACACACAGTCTCTCTCCCTCTCTCACGTACGCTTGATCTCGATCTCTCGATCTCTCTCTCTCTCTCTCTCTCTCTCTCTCTCTCTGTTCTGCTGTTCTGCTGTTCTTACAGTGTGGACCATGGATCAGAGAACAGGACCAAACCAGGACCCAGGAAATGTGAGTGTGTATCAACACAGAACACTTTTCATAGATACACACTGCTGTGTGTGTGTTCATGTGTGTGTGCGTGTGCGCGCATGTGTGTGTCATAGAGACTTTACAAAAAAGTAACATAACACATAAACACACACAAACAGAAACACACATGTACACAAACACACAGGTACTATCACAGCTCTTTCTCTGTCACACACAGAATGAGGTGAATATTAAAAATTAATCTCATTAATGTCTCTGGTGTGCAGACGGCTGTGAGCTCACACTGGATCCAAACACAGCACACAGAGATCTGTCTCTGTCTGAGGGGAACAGGAAGGTGACATACACACCGGGGAGAGAGGAGCCATATCCTGATCATCCAGAGAGATTTGAGTCTGCGCCCCAGGTTGTGTGCAGAGAGAGTGTGTGTGACCGCTGTTACTGGGAGGCTGAGTGGAGTGTGTCTCAGGGGAGAGGGGTTGATATAGCAGTGACATATAAAGGAGGGAAGAGAGGAGAGGCTGATGACTGTTGGTTTGGATTCAATAAAACCTCCTGGAGTCTGAGGTGTTCTGGTCACAGTTACACTGTCAGGCACAATAAGAACCAAACACACACCAAACTCCCCTCCCCCTACCGCAGAGCAGGAGCACGTGCTGATGGTGAAGGTGTGTGTGTGTACAGGGTAGGAGTGTGTGTGGACCGTCCGGCCGGCACTCTGTCCTTCTACAGCGTCTCTGACTCTGACACTCTGACCCTCCTGCACACGTTCCACACACACTTCACTGAACACACACCCCTCTGTGCTGGATTTAGAGTGTCAAATTCTTCAGTGTACCTCTGCCAACTTGAGTAGAGTCACACACACACTCACATGCACTAACGTACATACTCTCACTCACAAACTCACACACTTCACTGAACACACACCCCTCTGTGCTGGATATACAGTACACATACACACTCACATGCACAAACATACATAGTCTCACACTCATACACACAAATACAGGTTCACACTCACATGCGTACATGCGTGCGCACGCACAAACACACACAGCTTCTGTCATACTCTGTCTGGCACGATATGAACCAAACACTCATACATGCCCCCCCCCCACCACCACTGCAGAGCAGGAGCATGTGCTGATGGTAGAAGAGTGTGTGTGTACAGGGTAGGAGTGTTTGTACAGGGTAGGAGTGTGTGTGTACAGGGTAGGAGTGTGTGTGCAATCCAGTGTCTCTGACTCTGACACACTGACCCTCCTGCACACACATACACGCACACTCTTGTACCCACCCCCACACACACACACACTCTCAAACAACCACACGCACACAGACACTCACGTCCACACACACACACAAGCACACACACTCTTACACACACTCAGACCTACAAACACACACGGTCTCATGCACACACATTTAGACACATAAACTTCCTTGGTCAATACCTTACCAAGATCAAAATATAAAAATATAATCCAGCCTTTATACAACCGCAATTTCAGCTGTACCCAATATTAACCTCAGTACAGCTTAAACCCTGTATATACGAATACGATATTTTAGCAGGTTCAGGTTTAACGAATTATGATTTAATGATTTCTGTTTTTAAATTTTCATAAAATTATATTGTAAATGTCTAAGGTGTCTTTGTGTACATATGATGATTAACACATGAATATAACATATTTAGAGTGTGATACTGGTAATAGCTTGCAGGGTAAAATGCTTTTGATGTAATAATTCTGTCTTCTTGATCTGCATCTTTGTATAAAAGAATCCAGTGAAACTCCTCAAATTAATTTCATTTTATTCGTTTTTACAGCTTTGACTCATTTTTCACAAGAGTTCCAAAGTGCTAAATTCTGTGTGCAAATGCAGCTGACGGGGAGAATTCAGACTGATCACTGCAGTGCACTTATTTCCTTTCATTACTCTAAACATTAATGGATTCAGTTTCCTTATGTATTGTGTCATGTTTATTTAGTTTGAACCTGTTGCTGTAATTTTCTGTATTTACCGACGATAATCTTCACTGATTAAACCTGAGTTATAAAAATATTGAATGTTTTGCTGTTTTGATGATTTACTATTTTATGATGTATTGAATTCCTGTGACATAGTAGCACGTATTTCATATTCTGTATGGGATTATGTTTGGGCTCAATATGAGTAGATCAGGATGGAGCTAGAATCTGCACAGTTGAAGCAATGATGTTCATCTACAGTCGTGTAAATTAAATCCAGTATAAGAAACAGAACAAGTTATGCAAGACTGCTTCTGTAACTGGATTGTAACCACATTCCATACTTTTAGAAAAGTCACTACTTGTCTATTGAGAAGGTATGTTTGGTTTTTCTCAAAGAAATGGTTTTTCTGTATGTTTGATGTGTTGGTTGTACAAGACTGGTTTACAGCACATACAGAGTAAACCACTTTCTTCTTTTTATAAGTTTGTGGCGCCCCCTAAATGGCAGTACCGCTGTTTTACCACTAGAGTGCAGAAAGCCACAGATACAGGGATGCAGCAGAGTGAACGGCAGTCTGCTTCGCTTGTCCATGTTAAAATGTGAGGGAGGATCTTCACTGAGAAACATGCTGTCCCCACAGTCTTTTATGTTGAAATGAGCTTGTTCCCAGGAGCATTATGGGACTTTTGTGCTGAAAGAAAGTGCTCGATTAATTAATGTGAAGAATGTAAAAGTGTTGCTTTGTCCTCCTCAAATCCTCCTTGCTGTGCCTTGATCACAAACCTTCCCTGGATTACAGTGGGGAGATGAACATGTCTCCTCTTTCAACTCAGCTAAAGCCAGAGTCAGTCAATTCCAAAATTCCGGGAGTCGTACACCCCTAGTCTTCACTTCACAAGAAGCCACAATCCTCATGAATATTCATATGAGTAATTGGCATAATCAGAAAACAAATGATATTGACCTCAATTTAAAGCTAGTGTAAGCTTTTTTCCAGCTGTCGCATTTGTTGTCAAAACATTTCAGTCATAACACCCTTTGGCCCTGCCCACAGAGAAAAAGACACACCCCCCACCCCACAGACCTCGTTGTGAACATGGAAGTCTTCTAGATACGATTGCAGGATTACAGACTGGTATGGCTAACAGTACAGTAATAATTCCATCTAAAAGTCGAGGTAAAACAACAATCTTTTCTGTTGTTGCGTAACACTGAGTTTGTGTAGCATTAGTCTGAACCAGATCTTTTCTGTTGTTGCGTAACACTGAGTTTGTGTAGCGTTAGTCTGAACCAGGCATTATCTGGCTACAGCTGGTAGAAAAGGTTGTGTACTCCAGATTTAAGCTCACATGAAAAAGAACAGAAAACAGAAGGATAGGGGCCAAAAAAATAAAGAAGCAAGAATTTTGAAAACAGAAGTAAAACCTGAGAGTGCTGCTATTGCAGTTCTGAGATGGTAAACTGAGAGATAAAGGTCCATTTATCCAAAAGGGAGAATTACCTGCTTTATTTCTACTTGATATAATCTCTGCAGATATTTTATTTAACCTGCTTTCATTTATTTTCTTGGATCTGTTTTTTTTATTTTTTTTATCGTATTGTGAAAAATATGTTTGCCTTGTTTTATCTCACACTTCTGTTTTGAATCGCTTTTCCGTAATGTGTAGAGGAGAGGAGACAGTGGAGAAACAAAGATGGCGGCCATATTCATACTCTCCATTTGTGTACTGTGATTCAACAAACACACTGCTGTGACTCAGTTTATGTTAACCATATAAGGACTGGTCCCCAACAGGAACTACTGCCCCCTGGAGGTCCAGATCATTATATACACCATTTAATTTTCTCATCAAAACAGATGATCACAATATCTGCCCCCTTGACCGGGCAACAATATCTTCCCTATACAGGGCAACAATATCTCCCTTATACAGGGCAACAATATCTCCCCTATACAGGGCAACAATATCTCACCTATACAGGGCTACAATATCTCACCTATACAGGGCTACAATATCTCCCCTATACAGGGAAACAATATCTCCCATATACAGGGCTACAATATCTCCCCTATACAGGGCTACAATATCTCCCCTATACAGGGCAACAATATCTCCCATATACAGGGCCACAATATCTCCCCTATACAGGGCAACAATATCTCCCCTTTACAGGGCTACAATATATCTCCTATACAGGGAAACAATATCTCCCCAATACAGGGCAACTATCTCCCCAATACAGGGCAACAATATCTCCCCTATACAGAGCTACAGCATATCCCCGATACAGGGCCACAATATATCCCCTATACAGGGCAACAAGCGAGCGCACAGTTCATTATAGAGCGAGCGCACAGTTCATTATAGAGCGAGCCTACGGTCCATTATAGAGCGAGCCTACGATCCATTATAGAGCGAGCGCACGGTCCATTATACAGCGAGCCTACGGTCCATTATACAGCGAGCGCACGGTCCATTATAGAGCGAGCGCACGGTCCATTATACAGCGAGCGCACGGTCCATTATACAGCGAGCCTACGGTCCATTATACAGCGAGCGCACGGTCCATTATAGAGCGAGCGCACGGTCCATTATACAGCGAGCGCACGGTCCATTATAGAGCGAGCGCACGGTCCATTATAGAGCGAGCCTATGGTCCATTATACAGCGAGCCTACGGTCCATTATACAGCGAGCGCACGGTCCATTATACAGTGAGCACAAGGTCCATTATTCATTCATTTGACCTTTATTTTGACTCAAAAAAAATCGAGTTGAGGTGAAGGCCTCATTTACAGTGATGTCGAGTAAACAGTGCATTTAGAAACAACAAACAGGCAAAAATAAAACTAAATAAAAACATGACAAAAATCATACAATAAAACCGGTACTAGAAAATAAGAAACAGGATAAATCAGTCAATTAAAACAAGTACAATCGGAAATAAAATGATCTAGCAGTAAAGTTTTAAAGTGACTGAGGGAAACTAAAGAGTCCAACTTAAAAGTGCTTTGCAATAAGTTCCAGGCAGCAGGAGCATGATGAGAAAAGGCGCGTTTGCCCAGCTCAGTTCGAGCCCTAGGGACGAGTAGTGTGAGCCAATCACAGGACCTTGTAAAATGAGTTCTAGTAGGCTGGACAAGCAAAGATTTAATATAAGCGGGAAGTTTGCCAAGAAGGGCCTTGTAGATAAAAATGTACATGTGCTTGTCGCGTCTCTGAGAGAGAGAAGTCCATCCGACATTAGCGTACAGAGCACAATGATGAGTTCTATAGGGATCACCAGTGATAAACCTAATGGCGGAATGGTAAACGGCATCCAGAGGCTTAAGAACAGAGTCAGAGGCATGCCTGTAGATCACATCACCATAATCAAGCACAGACATGAAAACAGCATCAATAACCCTCTTTCTACAGAACAATGGAAAATTTGATTTATTTCTATAAAGAAAACCTATTTTTTGCCTTAGTTTAGTTACAAGCTTATCTATATGAGTTCTAAACGTAAGATGCTCATCAATCCATATGCCTAGATATTTATAGACAGAGACTCTCTCAATGGTGGATCCGTGTATAGTGGAAATACTAAGATCAGAGCAGCTGTCGACTCTAGCACTTGAAATTAGTTTTCTGAGCATTAAGAACAAGTTTAAGATCAGCAAATGCAGCTTGGAGAATATTAAAAGATGATTGCAAATCTTTCACGGCTAAATCAACAGAGTCAGCAAAACAATACAATATTGTATCGTCCGCGTACAAATGGGTGTGACAGTTCGTTAAAGACATGAAAATATGATGAATATAAATTGTAAAGAGAATGGGGCCCAAAATTGATCCTTGAGGGACACCCTTAGTAATCGGCATATAATCAGACTTAGCTGAACCCAGGATCACAGACTGCTGCCGCTCAAACAGATAATTCTGGACCCAGGACAAGGCACCAGGGTTAAAACCAATCAAAGCTAAAATATCTAAAAGCAGGGGGTGGTCCACAGTGTCGAATGTACGGTGGCTGAGAAGTGCAAAACACAACGACATTTCACAAAACAACGACATTTCACAAAACACAACGACATTTCACAAAACACAACGACATTTCACAAAACACAACGACATTTCACAAAACACAACGACATTTCACAAAACACAACGACATTTCACAAAACACAACATTTCACAAAACACAACGACATTTCACAAAACACAACGACATTTCACAAAACACAACGACATTTCACAAAACGGAAAGGGTAGGACAACACTTCTTGTTTGTGATTGGACAGAACCCAAGCCCCTCAATGTAATTTTCTTTCACAAAACGGAAAGGGTAGGACAACACTTCTTGTTTGTGATTGGACAGAACCCAAGCCCCTCAGCGAAATTACGAATCCTACTATGGCCATGCCAAGACCCGCCCTCCTCTGTCTCTGATTGGCTGGTCGTTCTGTGCGCTCTACCCACCCAACTCTCTGTTTGAGTTTAAGGTGACTCTCTTCGCTGGAGCGCATTGCAGTAACTTATTTTCCGAAATTGCATGCAAATTCAGGTAGCCTAACTAACGTTACAGCATAAAACGTGTACTGACATCCATTAGCCTAAAATAAGTTTACGTTTTTAATACCACCAATGTTGATAATAGTTCTAGGCTATAGGACAAATCAGAATGTTTGTAAACAGAGGTTGCTACGATACTTCCGGGTGGCCACTCAGCACTTCAAAACCGACTGAACCAGTCGGAGCTGTGTAGAAACAGTTAGCTAACGTACACTATGCCGAAATCGTGTTGTTTTTGGGGCTGTAATGCCAAATGTAATCAGGCACACCGTGGGTTGGGCTTTTTCCGATTCCCCGCTTTAAAGTCTAAATCGACCCAACGGAACCTGTGGATTCAGAGACTTAAAATAGAGGATACCCCAGATCATACAGTCCGTTTGGCTAGCTAGTGAAGGTAACCATATAGCTCGCTAGCTAACGTTAGCTACTTGTTAACGCTAACTTAGATGAAAATACGGTGTTAGCGAACTTAGCTAACGTTAACGTTAGCTGCTTCCCTCAGAAAAAAATCGAACCATCTATCAATCAATAAAACAATGTTTGGCTATCTGTCTGTTGTACTTGCAACGTTAGCTAGCCAGCTAAGAATCCAGAGGTTGAGTTGTCAGATTTTAACTTGTGTTTTTACTGTAACGTTAACGTTATTGACAACTCAACCTCTGGATTCTTAGCTGGCTAGCTAACGTTACAAGTACAACAGACAGATAGCCAAACATTGTTTTATTGATTGATAGATAGTTCGTTCATAGCTGGAATTACCTATTATTTTTTTCTGAGGGAAGCAGCTAACGTTAACGTTAGCTAAGTTCGCTAACACCGTATTTTCATCTAAGTTAGCGTTAACAAGTAGCTAACGTTAGCTAGCGAGCTATATGGTTACCTTCACTAGCTAGCCAAACGGACTGCAACCTCTGTTTACAAACATTCTGATTTGTCCTATAGCCTAGAACTATTATCAACATTGGTGGTATTAAAAACGTAAACTTATTTTAGGCTAATGGATGTCAGTACACGTTTTATGCTGTAACGTTAGTTAGGCTACCTGAATTTGCATGCAATTTCGGAAAATAAGTTACTGCAATGCGCTCCAGCGAAGAGAGTCACCTTAAACTCAAACAGAGAGTTGGGTGGGTAGAGCGCACAGAACGACCAGCCAATCAGAGACAGAGGAGGGCGGGTCTTGGCATGGCCATAGTAGGATTCGTAATTTCGCTGAGGGGCTTGGGTTCTGTCCAATCACAAACAAGAAGTGTTGTCCTACCCTTTCCGTTTTGTGAAAGAAAATTACATTGAGGGGCTTGGGTTCTGTCCAATCACAAACAAGAAGTGTTGTCCTACCCTTTCCGTTTTGTGAAATGTCGTTGTGTTTTGTGAAATGTCGTTGTGTTTTGTGAAATGTCGTTGTGTTTTGTGAAATGTTGTGTTTTGTGAAATGTCGTTGTGTTTTGTGAAATGTCGTTGTGTTTTGTGAAATGTCGTTGTGTTTTGTGAAATGTCGTTGTGTTTTGTGAAATGTCGTTGTTTTGTGAAATGTCATTGTGTTTTGCACTTCTCAGCCACCGTACGAATGCCTTGGAGAGATCCACAAAGATGGCTGCAGTGTTTTTTCTCATCCAAGGCATTGACAATATCATTTAAAACCAAGGTGACAGCAGACACAGTACTATGCTGAGACCTGAACCCCGACTGAAACGGATTTAAAACAGAGTTAGCTGCAAGGAAATCCTTGAGCTGTTGGTTAACTAAGGATTCTAAAATTTTAGCCAGCACAGACAATTTTGAGATCGGTCTATAATTATTTGGGTCACATCTATCACCGCCTTTGTGCAGGGGGACGACATGAGCCGTTTTCCAGGCTGCGGGGATAACTCCTGATAGTAGAGAGAGATTAAAAATATGAGCTATCTGCTCAGCGATCAGAGGAGCAGAGAGACGAAGAAAAAAAGGATCTAGTCTATCTTCTCCGATAGGTTTTTTGGGGTCACTTGCAAGGAGAGATTCCAAGACTATGTTTGGAGAAACAGGGACAAGCTCAAATTTTGAGATATTTGGGCCTATAGTATTAAAATTAACAAGAGGCTCAGTAAATTCAGCCGGGGAAGGATGGCAGGCTTTGGTTTTGGGTTCAAAAAGGTGACCAGCAGAAGCAAAATGACTATTAAAAGCAGTGCAAATCTCACTTGGGAGATGAAATAAACAATTCCCGAACATGACCTGCGTAGGAATAGAGGCAGCAGGATTAGAATTACCTTTCACAGCTTTCCAGAATTTTTTCGGATCAGAAGAGGAGCTAGCAACCAAATTAACATAGTAGTCAGTCTTAGCCTTCCGGACAAGGGCAGAGCATTTATTGCGAACTTTTCTAAAAGTAGCCCAGTTGGATTGGATTGGATTGGATTGGATTGAATTTATTGTCATTTAACAGGTACAGGTACATGTAAACGAAATTACTCCCGCAGCTAGAGGTCACAAAAAAAAGAATACAAAAGAGAGAAAAGAAAGGAGAGAAAGAAGAAAGAAGGGGAAAAAAAAAAAAAAAAGCCCCCAGCAACGTACAATTTAACACGAGACTACACAGGCGAGAAGAGGGGGAAGGGAAGGGGGGGGGGGGAGGGATACAACACAGGCAGCCGGCACTGCTGCAGCCATTTAAGGCGCAAGCCAGGCAGCGCTGTCGGAAGGGGGGGGGATGGGTGGTGAAGGCGGAGTGGGATGATGTGTGATGCGTGCAATGTGTGTGTGTGTATAGTCCATTTGTATGTGAGTGCGTAAATCAGTGAGTCCTTGTGTGTGTGTGAATCAGTGAGTCCTTGAATTAAGTCCGTGTGTGTGTGTGTGTGTGTGTAAGTCTGTAGGATCCTTCCTGGTGGGAGACATATTCCGCGCATTCCTCAGGATGTCATAGTGATAGCACACAAGTTGCTATGGAAACGTCCTCGGTCAGCCTCAGACCGAAAGTCAACAACAGAAGTTGTTTGGAGGGGGGTTGGTTGGAGATTCTCCCCGTCTGTAGGATCTTCAGGGGAGGTTTGATGCACGGCCTTGCCAGACCGATAGCAGGGGAGAGCCAGATTAGAATGTTTGGGTTAGAACGCAGGGCAGCAAATTCCATGCTCATCCCTAATTCTCCTCCAAAAGCAAATCTTTGGTCTGCAACTTTTCCACTTCGCCATATAGAACGTTAAGTTTCTTCAAGATGTAATCCAATTCCTGTCTCAGTTTAGCAATAACCCGAACCTGCTGTTCAGCAGTCACCGCCATCTGAGTACTTAGCGCTCTACCCATCTCGTTTAGTGTGACAAGCACCTTTTGGGAATTTTGAAAGGATGCTATCTTCCCAATTTTCCGATAAACCAGTGCCATGCTCAATCCTAGGAGCAAAAGTCCTGTCATCGTAAAGCCGAATAAGTATAAATCCTCGATGTCCTCTACAGAGAGAGTCGCCAGACATACCATACGCCAACTGTCCCACGCGTCCCTGGCATATCCCGCGGCGAAAGTCCCGTCCGGACAGACAGGTTCCCCCGAACCTGCTTTCCTTGTTGAAAAGATTGTATCAATTGCGTTGAGAGACCAGCTTATCAATTCCATTTTTAGGTTGAGTTTAGATTCGAAAATGCACAGAGTGAGAGAAACTCCAGGAACACTTTGAGAGACAGAGACAGAGATAAGCCGAAGAGGGAGAAGAGGGAGGAGAGGAGAGAAGAAAAATGCGACCGCCTTCAGAGAGAGTACAGTAGGTGATCGTTAGTACGTTTGGCAAGGGACCAAGCTTTGTTACGTTCTAAGAATAGAGCTGACAAGTCAGAGGAAAACCAAGGACTAGATCTGTTTTTAACTCTGAGCTTTTTGAATGGAGCATGTTTATCAAAAACTGAAAGGAAAGTTTTTGTGAAGAATTCTAAGGATTGTTCAGCATCAGAAATATCAGAAGTACCTTGAATGTCGCTATTAAATAGATCATAAAGGAAAGCCTGCTCATTGAAATTTCTCAAATTTCTCCTCGTGATAATCCGAGATGAGGTTCTCTTTATGTGACAATACCTGATACAGGCAATGGGGCAGTGATCGCTAATACCTAGGTCAAAAACTCCAGAGGAGGAGATTTTGTCACATTTATTAGAGAATATCAAGTCAATCACAGTGGATTTTGATGGGTTCATCAAATTAGGTCTAGTGGGGTCCTTAATTAATTGAGAGAGATTGAGACTAGAGGAAACCTCTTTTAGGTAATCAGAAGAGGCAGTTAACCAATCAACATTCAGGTCACCAAGCGCAATTATTTCAGAGTCTTTGTAATTAGACATAAGCTCAGCGAGATGACCAATGGAACTGGCATTGGCAGAGGGAGGACGGTAAATCCCTATGACTGTGATAGAATTATGCTTACCAAGAGTTACCATCGCAGCGAGGAACTCAAAAGATTTAGGTATGGAAACAGCACACAAGACAGAGACAGAAAAACAAGATTTGACATAAATTGCCACTCCTCCCCCTCTACCAGCTCTGTCCATCCTAAGAACAGTATAATTGTCTATAGCAATCTCAGAATCAGAAACACTGCTTTTCAGCCAGGTTTCAGAAAGAACTAAAATATCTGGATCAGTGTGGGACAATAGTAAATTCACATGGTCGAGTTTCTGGTGGGTAAGTAGACTTCTGATGTTCCAATGAATGAAACCTAAGCCCTTTCTGGCTTTGAACTCAGCAGGATTAAATACAGAAACAGGACTAGTATAGTTAGAGCTAAAGTCATCAGACATAGGCTGAGCTGGGTTAGCCGGGTCTACAGATATAGATATAGATACAGGACTAGCACAAATAGGGATAATGCCCTCAGACATAGGTAGAACTGGGTTGATAGGGTCTACAGACATAGGTACCAATATAGGACTAGCACAGATAGAGTTAAAGGCCCCCGACACAGATACGGGTAAAGGACTAGGACAAATAAAGCTACTGCCATGGATATGGATTGGATTGATCTGAGAGCTTGGAATAGACTCGGTTAGATATTCAGTCTGAGAAGGGACAAAATTACAGGGAGTAACAGAATGGTTAGAACTCATAGAAGCAGTAGGTAAGGAAGTAAGTATATTAGCAGCAGAACAGTGATTTAATAAACTACCTTTAATGAAAGGCAATAGTCAGGCTGAGGAGGCTATAAGTTTAATATACCCAGAGATCAACTTCTTCACCCCCGCGAAATTAGGATGAATACCATCATGTTTCAACAGGTTCTCCTTGGACCAAAACAAATCAAAATTATTTAAAAAACCAAGACCTGTGGCAGTGCAGTAATTCTGTAACCAAGTGTGTAAACCAAAAAGACGGCTAAAACGTTCAGAGCCACGTCTAAGAGATGGAATGGGGCCAGACAAGATACAAGTTTTTTCCAGATTCTCAACAGCTGCTATCAATGACTCAAAATCAGCCCGGAGTTTCAATGATTGTCTTGACATGATGTCGTTGGCACCAACATGCACAATCACAGTATGGACAGAAGGGTATATTTTAATAATAGCAGGAGCTTGTTGTAAAACATCTGCAACTTTAAAACCAGAAAAACAAAACGTAATGCCGCACGGGATTTTAACAAACCTAGTGAGAGAGTCTCCAATAATTAAGATTTCAGGTTGTCCGTTACAGCAACCTCCGTCGTATATGGCAAGGTTGCTAGGTTGATTAGCTACAGGCACAGAGTTAGCAAGATTAGCAACTACCATGCTAACAGTACTAGCCGCAACAGAGGGGGAAGAAAGGGGAGAGGTAACTAAGTCCACGTCGCCGACCGCCGGAGCAACAACGGCAGGACCAGGCTGAGGATCAGTGGCAGTAGCATGGTCAACAGAGGTAGAGGGCCCGCTAATAGCATGGCACTGCATACGGAGACGCTTGCCAACAGGACAAACGGGACCCGCCGAGTATGTCGAGGAGCAGGACGAAGAGGAACACGGTGCAGTCCGCTTCCTACGCCGAGACGCGGCCTCCTTTCCAGACACAGACTTTCCAGAAGCAGTGTAGGCCGCGCTAACATTAGCAGCTAACGTTAGCTGAGGGGAGACCTCCAGCGAAGCAACATAGACAGAAGCTACAGCCTGGATGGATTTATGAACGAATATGGATGGTGAACCCGAGTCCTCGGAGTAGTCAGTCAGAGGAGAATCCCTGGGATCGAAGGGAGGAAGGGACAACCTCCTCCCGCCATTCGCCACAGCTGCCCAGGAGGAACAGCCCGGTGTCAGGACAACACCCACAGCCTGTAGCGAGGATCCAGAGGCCGGCATCAGGGGCTGGGAGCCCGGAGATTCCAGGTAGGCTAACCTAGACGCTAACTCCGATTGTCTCTGAAGGAGATCCATGATGAGACGCTCAATGGAACTCAGTTCAGTTTTTAATTCTGAAATGTCAGTGAACGGAGCCATAATTAGAAGCAAATTCTAACAGTAGCAGCGATGTAAAACTGATGTAAGATGTAAAACTGTCGGCAGCAGGTTTCGGAGGGTGAAACTTCCAGTTACTCGAAAAAGCTCCGTAGCGGTCGCACCAGATGCGCTGTGCTCACTGTCTATAATTTCTTCAATTAAAAATGTAACATTTCTAAAAGAAAGGAATCTTTCATGCAAAGAAAGGAATCTTTCTTATACAGTGAGTGCACCGTCCATTATACAGCAAGCACACGGTCCATTATACAGCAAGCGCACGGTCCATTATACAGCGAGCGCACAGTCCATTATAGGTTTTAATTGAATTAATAGTTTTTTTTTGCACTAATCATTTTTTGGGAGGTAATGGACTTTATGGTGTACAAAATAAAAAGCTTTATCAGAGCTATATATTTAATATTTTACAGGTTTGTTTTCATATTCATACCACACTGCAAATATATAATATTATATATACCTACAGATATCCTTGCAGCTGCAGTATGTGCATACCTATAAAATTCAGTAACATATTCTAATTGACATGCATGTGTGCCACTATTTTTACAGCATTACCTGAGGTCTGATAATGGCGTAAAAGCTTTCTATTTTGTACACCATGAATTGGGCCCAATGTGGAACAGCATTCTCATTGCGCCTCCTGTCAGCACCTGCAAACAGAGAAGCTAATGATTCACCAATTCACATTATTCCAGCGGGTTGGGTCGTGGGGTGGGCACTGTACACCCAGCTGTAAGCTAATGGAAGAGAAGGTGAGTTGTGGAGCTCAGTCTGATGGGTCCAGGGGACACTAACACTGCCTTGCTGCTGTACTGAGCCTTACTATATTACTCTCAGATACTCCAATACACTCCCTGTTTTTCTTGTTTTTCTTTAATAAAACCTTTACACTACAGACCTGTAGAAGGTTTTAAGCGTGATGTATTCCAATATTGCTGTGGGAAAAGGTAAAAGTTATTGTGAAATATTATTTTATTTACTCGTTTATCTGACTCCATTTAAAACTATAATTTAGAATTTGGTTTTAGTCATGCGTGGAGCTCAGAGTGGTTACACTCGACTCGTCCTGGGTACCACCATTACTCAATATATGCTTGCCGGAATCAGCATTATTGCTGAATCTCAGTTCGTTGGAGAACGCAGAGGTTGGGGGTCTAGCCAACAGAATACATGCATTATATTTATCATAGATAGTTGCGAGCTCAGGTCAGAGTGCATTTAAAGGGCTCCTTAAGGTGAATTTGACAGGAACCGACGTAGAATGCCTAAGGCTTGGCTGCCTTTCCCAACTTGAGAACGCCACTAAAGACTTGCTGTACCAGGCCACTGATCAGTTGGTCCTTCATCAGAATTGTCCCCCTGAGTCTTCAGTCATAATTTAGGCTGAAAAGGGTATAAGATTGATGAGAGTCATGGAGACCACGCAAGTTAAATATAAGAAGAATTGAATAACAGGCAGGGAGGTCATTATCTTAAAATTAGCAGTCAATTACAGACTTGAGTCTCAGAGTCAATTTCTGACTCTGAGACTCAAGCATACATACCACAGTGCTTGGAACACTGCAGCTCAGATCATACAGGCAATTGAAGCTGGAAAAAGGGTTTAAAATAAAGATGCAGATAATGTGAAACATGGTCATTTATTAATGACAATAATCACTGGTTAAGACTGTGAGAGCAAACACGAACACATTCAATGCCTATAGGTAAACACAGGATAACATGCTGCTAAGACAAATACACATGAACAAGTTCACTAACAAAGTATATAACCAAATGATTCCGTACGGTGTGACTATGGTACCAGGAGAACTGTTAAGCAGTTTCTCCTTGAATATCCCTTTGGGCTTCCCTTAAATGCAGTCCTGAGCAGGCCTTCCACATTCCACAATTCCCTTTGTTTGTCCAAATAAGGTCTGGCAGGAAGAAATTTCACCCCTCACCACCCGGAGACCCACCCCCCCCCCCCCCCCCCTCCAGGAAGATAAACTACATAGTCTACTCCCCCCGATCTAGTGATAGTAATAAGATTCTTTGAACGACAGCGCGTGATCTTATGATCTTCCCTATCATTTATTTAGATATCAGGTGAGGTCCCGGTGATGGCCACTCTAGGTTCCAGATATTTATATGGACAAGCGCATCCCTGATAACTTATACAATCCTCCTTTCACATTCTTTATTCCTCCCCCTCCTACTTTCACATACCCCACACTTCAATTAGTATTATCCCGGTTCACCACATTTATCATATTATCCACAATTATTTACATGCACATACATATGATGCAAGATACATATACAGCTTTGTTTAATATGTTCCAAGAGTCCAAGAGCCATTCAGTCCATAATATGTTCACGAAACTGCCTGCAGAATTCCTTCTAATGTCCAATTGTAGGGTCAATTCCAGCTGTCGTTTACGAGACCATGAGAGGTCAGAGGGAAAAAGTTCTCAGGCCACCTAGTGAATTGTTTTATTGCACCCTCAAGGAAGTCTCCAAGGGTTTATGATTGATAATCCATTTTTCAGTCTTACAGACCAGATTATAACAATGTTTTTTAATGTAATTACAGTATGTTTAAATCAATAAAACACTAGAAGTGTGGGTAACGCACATCTCCGGAACTCACTGAATGTTTCTAGCTCATGGGCCCTCTGGAGTTTACCAAAAAGTTGTATCCTGGGAGATGTGACAGTGTAAGATGAATCTCTAGTGCACCATGCTATTCCTGGGGGATGTGACAGTGTAAGATGAATCTCTAGTGCACCTTGCTATTCCTGGGGAATGTGACAGTGTAAAATGAATCTCTAGTGCACCATGCTATTCCTGGGGGATGTGACAGTGTAAGATGAATCACGAGTGCACCATGCTATTCCTGGGGGATGTGACAGTGTAAGATGAATCACGAGTGCACCATGCTATTCCTGGGGGATGTGACAGTGTAAGATGAATCACGAGTGCACCATGCTATTCCTGGGGGATGTGAAAGTGTAAGATGAATCTCTAGTGCACCATGCTATTCCTGGGGGATGTGACAGTGTAAGATGAATCACGAGTGCACCATGCTATTCCTGGGGGATGTGAAAGTGTAAGATGAATCTCTAGTACACCATGCTATTCCTGGGGGATGTGACAGTGTAAGATGAATCTCTAGTGCACCATGCTATTCCTGGAGGATGTGAAAGTGTAAGATGAATCTCTAGTGCACCATGCTATTCCTGGGGGATGTGACAGTGTAAGATGAATCACGAGTGCACCATGCTATTCCTGGGGGATGTGAAAGTGTAAGATGAATCTCTAGTGCACCATGCTATTCCTGGGGGATGTGACAGTGTAAGATGAATCTCTAGTGCACCATGCTATTCCTGGGGGATGTGACAGTGTAAGATGAATCTCTAGTGCACCATGCTATTCCTGGGGGATGTGACAGTGTAAGATGAATCTCTAGTGCAGGGGTTCCCAAACTTTTCCATGCCAAGGACCCCCAAATAGTCGTAGCCTCTGGCTGGGGCCCCCTTATTGCGAAATGGCTTTTTTTTTAACTTTTAAATTACACTAGCAAATTTTAAAAAATCTAACATACAGCTTCTTAATACACAACACAATACTTTTGACCCTATTTTGATTCCATAATCGGGCCGTTAGCAGCTCAACGTAACGCTTTGACTGACAGGCAGACGGTTAGTTTTTGGCTGCGATTGAAAGAAGGGCATGGCAAAGACCTAATTTCGATATGAAAGGATTTATAACAATTGATATCTTATTTTAAACTGGCACAGTAATCTTATGAATTTAATTTAAATACATTTTTTTAATTTTTTTGTTTTTTTTGTTGCATTTTCCATTTTCCTCTCCCTTCCAATTGGCCCCCCTGGCGCCCCCTGGCGGCCCCCCGTTGGGCCGCGGCCCCCACTTTGAAAACCCCTGCTCTAGTGTACCATGCTATTCCTGGAAGGCAGATGTGTTTTTGTTCCAAGCAATTATCATAACTGAAGCTTCTAAAAGGCTGTATATACTGTAAGATTCTAAATCTATGTGACCCACTCAAACACTGACAAATCAACCACACTGCCAGCCGAATCAACCAACTTATCATAAATACAATGAAAGGTTAAAATGTAAGTGTAAGCAGTGACTCTTCGCCACTGATAGGCATAGTCTTCAATTATAGAATAGCAGCTGGGAGTGAGTGATCAAGGCCTATTCCAACCAAGGAAATTAGATTAGCAATACAATAGACTGGTTCCTGGTTAGACCACGGGAAGTTGCACCTTCAGACCCCCTACTGAGGAACAGACTGATTGATTTAACCTGTTTGGTCCTGCCCCTAGTGGCAGAGACGCAGGCGTCTTCTACTTTTATGACACGTCATAAATACGTTGCTAGTTATATGCTAGTTACGAAAATATGGATATTACCATATTTATCACCATAACCCGCATATGATCATAATCAGTACTTAATATCCTATCAGCGTGCGAAATATCACGTTTCTATCTGCCACCATTAGCTTGTAATTCATGAACGTAGCATGCTATGCTGCTACACTGTAGCTACTACTACATCTACAATGGACCCGACCACATGTAAGATAGCAGACATTTAAACACATTTGCAAGTTAATTAAAGTTTTTATTTCATCACCAAAAAATCGTTTACTATCACAGCAGCAAGAAACACCTTCCAAGCTTCTGAATACATACAAGTAAAACTGTCAACATGCCTACTCACTCCACAGGAAAAAAAACGAGTGATGTTTCCTTGTCACCACATAACTTTCTTTTGCTATAAAAAGCTCCGGTAAAATATTAAATAAAGTCGTAACCTTACCTATGGTTATAAAGATTAAGATGTCCCATGCAAGAATCTGAGGTTATTTTTTGCCTTGGTTGGCCCGTTTTTAACATTTAAGCCTTTTCTCAACATGTGTCCATGCTCTAAAATGGCCGTGCGTAAGTGATCGCATTTCAAAGATGCACTGGTAAATCCTTCACACAAACATGATTTCGATTGACACTTATTTCGTCCAATAGAGTACATCCTAAGCTTTCTGAAATGGTATGGCATTGCCATACGCGGATTTAACTAGCCGATCGCTATCCACGCGTAACACAGGCCTTTGTTGCATACACCCGGAAGCCATTTTAGATCACAATTCAGCCTGCTTTCTGCGCGCACGGTTCGTCGTCGTTATTACATTGAGATTCAAGTAAATGTTTATTTTTTTAATTCAAACTTGTATTTTTACATAAATTATATATATATACGCACTGTGCGCGCATAAAGCAGGCTGAATTGTGATCTAAAATGGCTTCCGGGTGTGTGCAACGAAGCCGTGTTACGCATGGATAGCGATCAGCTAGTTAAATCTACCTTTGGCAATGCCATACCATTTCAGAAAGCTTAGGATGTATATATATATATATATGATGGCGAAAAAATATATGTCCCTGTCGCATGTAGTGGAGGAGATTTTTAGGAGTTCGTCGGAGGGATAGAGTGAAAAGTGGATCTGAGGCTGAAAGCATAGACTCTGTTGTCGAAGATGCTTTTGCCCAGGGCGAAGATGTATGTGGCTGTTGACATGTAAGTATTAACTGTATTAACTTAAAAATAACTTTATTTGTGCATCGGTTGAATTTTAGTCACAGTAGTCATGTAAAATATAGCATTTATTATCTAATTTCTTGTGGCTAAATGGTAGCATAAGTCATATCCATGAATTATTCCAGTCAGGATTTAGACCCTACCATAGCACTGAAACGGCACTGGTTAAAGTTATTAACGATTTACTGTTATCAGCCGACCAAAACTCTGTGTCTGTTCTTGTACTTCTTGACCTAAGTGCAGCTTTTGATACAATAGATCATGAGATTCTACTGAACAGACTTGTTGTTATTGTAAGAAGGGTAGGTACACATTTTCAGTCAAATTACTTATTATTATTGAATTATATCTTTCTACACACCTCTTTGTAAAGAAAATGTTAATGACCGAAATAAAGTAAACTAACTTAATTTAGAGTAAATCTGAATCGCAGTCCATGTCAAATGTAGCATTTATTTTATTTTTTTGGAAAAGCCTAGCATTTTTATTTTTGATTTCACAACATAGTACACTATGTGGCTCTTATTGTGCACTTTTTTTATTTTGCTTTCTTTTAAATAATTCAGGGCAGAAATCTGCTCCTGCTCCTGCTGCTCATCCCCGCAGGACTCTGGTCACGAGGTCAAGGGGGCCCTGCTGTCCCTGCTCACTGCGAGGAGCCGAGTCTGAGGACGGATGGCACGACATGGCGGATGAGGATGAAGAGCCTCATCAGTTCCCCTTCTGCCCCCAGAGGACCCCAGGAGTGCAGCTAGACCTTCAGCAGGCCTACAGTAGGGATGTTCCTAACGACTAATTTCCCTGACGTTGAAACGGAAGTTTAAATTTAGACTTGTCGACTAATCTAAAAGTAAGAAAACACTCAGAAAACAGTCAAAATTGAGCACAATTTAATCTATAAGGTTAAACATTGTCCGGAAAAATATTGCGTATATTATAAGAGCCATTTGAAACCGTTAATCACATTCTGATCGACGTGACATTAGATTAGTTTTATTGGGCTATTCAACAACGCGGTAGGCCTACTTACTCTTTCCACCTCGCTGGTTTAACTTGCAGGGCAAACAGGCTAATGCGTTCAGTTTTTTTCCTTTGTTAAAAAAAAAAAATAATTTAATCCGGCGTTGTTAACATTAGTATCGGATGCTCCTTTTTTTATAAAGCAACATTTGACCAGGAAAACATGAAATTTCAGTGCAAATTTTGTCAATATGTAATTGAAATGTGTACATTAATAAAATAATAAGTTTAACCGACTAGTATTTCTGGTGCCGACTAGCGAGGGTAGCAACGTTTAATCGACTAGTCGACTAAACACGCAGATCCCTAGCCTACAGCCCCTCTTTCGGCTGTTCTTCAGCACACATGTCCTCAAGCTCCTCTGTGACAACACAAATGGCAACGCAGCCCGTAAACATGCTCAGGGACTGCATACACCATGGTCTGATGTGGATGCTGAGGACATGCAAAAATATCTGTCCATCGTCCTGTACAGTCTGGGTCTTGTCAAGACATCTGCTGCCCGTGACCTATGGAGGAAGGACCGGCTTCACAAGCACCCCTTTCCCTGCAGTGTGATGCCGGGCTACAGGTATGAGGCCATTGGTGCATTCCTCCACATGAGCGACACAACAGCAGATGCCATCAATGACCAGCTGAAAGGCCAAGCAGGTTATGATGGCCTGTTTCGCCTGAAGCCTTTGCATGACCAGATCCTGATTGCATGCAGGGCTTACTACCACCCTCATCGGAACCTGGCCATTGATGAACGCATGGTAGCCTCAAAAGCTTGGCATGGGATGAAACAATACTTGAAGGACAAGCCAACAAATTGGGGCTTCAAGTTATTTGTCCTGGCTGACAGCAAGACGGGCTACACATCAGTGACTTCAGTGTGTACCAGGGGAAAGAAATACATTTCTGGAACCATAAACTGAACTGGAGCTAATAAATGTATCACCCTCTGAATGTGAAGTGATTGTAATGATCCTACTACCTCAAAGAACATAATAAAATGCTTCATATGGACAAAAAAAGCATTGTATTCATTTTCGGAGAGGTTTTTGGACCCCTATATATCAAAACCCAAATTATTTGGAAAAAAATGAAAATTTCCTCATTTAGTTGATACAAACATGTGTTTTATGAGTCAGAATACTTTATCTGTTGAAAAAAGCTGATTAACTCTTGATTTACTGTGATGCACATTTTATCCATTTGGATAGATTTGGACACCCTAAGGGACACCAGGATACACTGTTTACAAATTAGCTTATGGAACCTGAGCAGATTGACATATCCCCCTAAAATTCTGTACACATGTTGACAAGTGGTGTGTGCACCAGGAAAGTAAAATATGACCTGTTTTACATCTTTTCCTTTCAGAAGTGTACTGTAAACTAAGAATGACAACCTCGTTTTTTTTTTTTTTTTGCAAAGAGTTTGTGCATTTACAGCCCATAATCTATATGAAGATTATGAAATTTTATTATTTTAATCTAAGACACACAAAGGTACAGGGGTCTTCTCCAATTTAAGCCATTAAACAAGTGTGTGTGGTGAGCACAACTGTAGTTATAAAGGCTTAAACAGAACAGTGCAAAACAGGCGAAAATTGGCCCAATTTTGCTTCTGCACAAAGAGGTTAAGGGAGCCAGACAATGGCTTCCTTAAATCAATCACATCATTTTTGAATATACATTTCTGTTTCCTGCCTGTAGAAAACAAAGCCCGAAAATGGTATTTAAAGTGATACAATTCACAGAACAGGATTCAGATTAACTCCGCTGAATCCAGAGTGCATTGCTGTATCTCTGTCAACTGCTGTTACGAAGAATAAACTTTCAACGAACATCGAAGACGTACATCCTTTTTCTTACATTGGCGAGCCAGCCAGGAGTTGATTTCAAGAATTCTAAAGAAAACCAGAAGAACTTTTGGAGACGAGGCGACAGAAGAAACCCACCGACGGCGAATTCTTCAAGATAACTGGGACCACTAAAACAACTTGTGCGCTCAGAACTTTTGCAGACGAGACGACAGAAGAAACCCACCGATGGCGATTTCTTCAAGATAACTGGGACCACTAAAACAACTTGGTAAGAAATTTGGTTCCTTGTGTTTATGCTGGTTTTTAAGGTATAGCAAAATCCCCCCTGGTTAAAACGACCTAGACGGGATAAACTTTGTTGAAACGTTGTTTATTTGGTAACTGACAGTAGGAGTTGAAACCCAATTTTAATTGTGAAGTACTGGAATTAATTTTGGTAGGCCTAAAGTAACTGGTCTGTAGAATGAATGGTGCCCGAAGTTCTGGGACATTGATTGCTTACAAGTGATTTCTAAAGTAATTGGAATTGTTTGTAGTTTTAATTCCGAAGGACTGGAATCGAAGTTGGATCCTAAAGTAACTGGATCGTGCCCGACGAAGTGTGGCACAGTTGTTGTAGGCCTAAAGTAACTGGTCTGTAGAATTAATGGTGCCCGAAGTACTGGGACATTGATTGCTTACAAGTGATTTCTAAAGTAATTGGAATTGTTTGTAGTTTTAATTCCGAAGGACTGGAATTTAAGTTGGATCCTAAAGTAACTGGATCGTGCCCGACGAAGTGTGGCACAGTTGTTGTAGGCCTAAAGTAACTGGTCTGTAGAATTAATGGTGACGAAGTACTGGGACATTGATTGCTTACAAGTGATTTCTAAAGTAATTGGAATTGTTTGTAGTTTTAATTCCGAAGCACTGGAATTTAAGTTGGATCCTAAAGTAACTGGATCGTGCCCGACGAAGTGTGGCACAGTTGTTGTAGGCCTAAAGTAACTGGTCGGTAGAATAAATGGTGCCCGAAGTACTGGGACATTTAGTCTAAAAAAAATAATTCCTAAAGTAACTTGAATAGTTGAGTTGGCTGTGTCCGAAGCACTGGAACAGCAACTGTGATTTATCTTATCCTAAAGTAACTGGATAATTGGGTGTTGTAAAAGTAATTCCTAAAGCAACTGGAATAGTTCAGTTGGCTGTGTCTGAAGCACTGGAACAGCAACTGTGGTTTTATCCTAAAGTAACTGGGTAATTTGGTGTTGTCCTGATAGCCTTACCGTATATAATTTAGCAGATTGTTTGGTTGGATACCGTAACAAGGCTAGACTATTATATTTGGTTGTCTGTCGACTTAGAACCTAGATTGTAGCTATGGAGAGCTTTATGGTTCGTTACATTGCCAAGCACGGCAAATCTGACATTCTAGAAGGCATTGAAAGTCAGGAGAAGCCGTATACATGGGCTGTGTCCCAATTTGAGAGCCACCCAAAGGTTGGCAAATTAAATAAAAAAGGGAAGATTGCGGTAGCTATGACTGGTGTTCTTGCTTCATATAAATTGTGCAAAAGGAGATTAGAGGCTCTTGAAGTGGAGAATGGCAGTTTTAAACAACAGATCGAGGAGAACCAAGCAGCTTGTTGTGACAAATTATAGATTATTCATTATTTATATACAATTATATATCATACTGTAGGACCAACTATATGAAAATGTAGTGTTAATATGAATATGTTTTTCTGTGGTAGGATGAATTGCACAAAAGGCCCATATGTGAACAACAGCACATATTCAAGGCCTCAGATTCAAGGGCTAGGCAGGGGATTAGGCCCCCCGAACCTAGCCCTTAACAGGCGGCGGCGGAACTGCAAAGTTCCGAGGGCACATTAAAAATGAGTTATAGTGCAGGGGAGAAGACTGAAGGCCCCCGTGTCTGATGAAGTATGAATGGACATACTGCCGTGGTACCGTCTAGTCGGCGTTGCTGTCGCATGTAAGTGTGCAGGCAGTACGTGGTACGTGGATGACAGTCCACACCTAGCAGAGGGGCGTAAGAGACGACCTCTGTGAACAGGCAAGGCTGGTGAAAACGGTCAAAGTTTCTATACCCATAGCAAGGTGGGGTAGGGATCAGACCGTCGGTTCCTAACCGGGTGGTTAACAGCTACTACGGGGTCCTGATTAGATGCAGGACTGGGGATTGCTATCGACTGGGTCACCGGCCGGTTGGATCGCAGGGCAATAAGACCATGAGAGATGGCCGCCGCATCCAGCTCAATGTACAGTCAAGCCACTATAAGCTGAAACCGAAAGTACAGTTAAGTAAGTAAGTAAATAAGTATTTTATTTATATAGCACCTTTCATACAACGAATGCAGCTCAAAGTGCTTTACAACAGGGAAATACATAAAACATAGAATGATAAAAGCGGGAGAAGGAGATAAAACAATAAAAATATGGGTGCAGCAGCAGCAGGTACATAGTGTGAGTAAGGAACATGGTCTCTACAAAGGTCAAACTGTTCGCAGTAAGGACTTATCTACGGTGGCCCAGAGGTGCAATCCACATTTCTAAAAACCAATCTTTGTTTCTAAATAGAAATCCTCTTTTCTAAAAAGAAATCCTTGTTAGTAAGCGAGTAGTGCTTTCTGTGATCAGTGTTTTTGAAAAGAAAGCATTGGGAAGCAGAAAGGCTGAAATGTCCCTTCACTCAGAGGAGTCGGGGGAAGGAACTCAGCGGAAAGGGATCCAGCCTGGAGCTGCACCCCAGAGAGGGAGGCTCGAAGGATCTAAGTGAGACAATCACGCCGGAAAAGAAGCTCGTTATTTGTATCGAAGTGTGGTCAATGAACAATTGTCCCAAGCTAGGCACATAGTATGAGCTCATCTCGACACCTGTAAATCAAGGACATATACACACACCCACATGCAGGGAAATTGAAGAAAAAACTTGCTCTCAGCGGAAACAACCATATTGCAATACACTCCCAAAAATTTCCCATGGCGAGGTTTAGTTATCTCAAAAAGTAGGCAATGGACCCATTCATTCACACACACACACACACACACACACACACACACACACACACACACACACACACACACAGGCAATTAAATGTTCCTAGCCCGTCTGAAGAGATAAGCATGAATTACTCCCTACACATTCTTTGGGGCCCGATTGTCGAGAAGAACGTCCAGCACCCTAGCCTTGGAAATGTATGTGTGTGTGCAGTTTGAGGAACTGATAGAGTTTATTAAATCCAAAGAAAACATTTATCTTCTATCTTTACAAACATTGGTATAAAAACTATGTATTGAACTACTATTGTCAAACCGTGACTAGGATGTTTCTGATATAATTAAATCATGGCATTTCATTAAAACTACCATATAAATAAGGGTCATATGTAATGCTTAATTAAAACCGGCAGAGACCGCTGCAGACCATGGAAAAAGTAATGGGTAATGGGAAAACCCCAAAAAGGGGGGGTTGCAATAACATATAAGATGTCAGCTGAACTTCATGGTGTGCTTGTTATGTTTTGCTTCTGTCATTAACGGACCTGTTTTACATCTTGTGGGTGAGCATGAAATTGACTGACTTAGACTGGACCATGTGATTGAGAATGTTTTTAACATATGTATGTTTAGCCGATCAGCCTGGGTATGTATATTCGTGCAAATCTTTTTATAATAAATTACGTTATATCAGACTCTGGAATGTGGTGTCTATTTGGAAGAAAGTTTAAGTAAAGTGTAGTTGAATGGTCCTGACCCCTCCCGACAGGGCGGTGATAGGATTGTTCGATTTATTATACTTCAAGCTCTTAAAAGTAATCACGTACACGCTAATTTGAATGCAGAGATACAATTAGATCTGCATAAAGAGGTTGCTGAATTAAAACAATTTAATTTAGAGTTACAGCGCAAATTGGATAATACCCACACAGAGGTAAAAAAGTTACAAAACGCATATGACTATATATTCGAAAAATGCAATAAATATACGGAGCGTCACGTAGACCGGACAGATTACAGTGAGAGTGGTTTCTGGAATAAACCTGGTAAACATAACACAAATAACGCGTGGGACAACAGTTCTGACTGTACGGTGAAATTCCCTGTAGCACCAGTGCATGAGACAATGGCGATTGTACCTGGGGAGGGGGGAGACCATGTAACGACCATTACAACTATAAAACCATTGTCACCCAGCAGAGTTGTTGTATGCTATGCATGTGGGGAGAGTGGACATATTGCAAGACAATGCAGACATTTTCATAACAAGGAGAGAAATTGGGTTGTTTGCTTTGCATGCGGGATCAATGGGCACATAGCAAGACAGTGCAGATCTTCTCATCTTCTCATGTGCCCTTCTTAAAACTTTGCATGAATTACAAGCAGAGGTTAGACTTTTAAAAGGAGAACAGGAAACAACAGCATAGAGCAGAAGGAGGATTAATGATTGCAGACAGACACTTCATATTATGTCTACAATCAAGGGGGATGTCCATTTTGTTATCTATTGCATATGTATGTGGGGGGAAGAGGGAAAATTAATTGTTTGTATTATTGTTTGTCATCAATTGTTTGTATTATTGTTTGAAATTAATTGGTTTGTGTGCTTCAGGCACCTGTTATGGGGGGGGGGGAGAGTAATTGTTCATTTGACATTTCAGGCAGCAGTTTAAAATGTGGACCATATACATTATAATGATACTGCCAGCAGCCGTGGTGATAGGAGAATGTCCAGAGCAACGGACGGCCCCCCCAATCAGGAGTGATGACACAGCCCTACCCAGGAGTTCTGGTCAACAACATCCAGTGGGTCCATGTTCCAGTCCTCGTCAACCTGACAGCTTGGTCACCTGACATGGACGAGCACTGCAGGCGGGAAAGCGTGACTGGGATGTACAAAGACCTACGGACAAACCAAATTTCTGAAGTACTGGGTTGCATCCAACCCAGTTTCAGAACAACACAAATCTACACCAACTGGACGAAAGCTCATGGGCTTTATTGACGGTTTCCTCAGAGCTACTGGAACAGGACTGGGTCTCTCCAACAGGGTAGATGCACAACAACTATGGAAAAATTAACTAAGGCTGAAGAGAAAGGATGAGGCCCTGTTAAACCAGATGCATGATGGTGACTTTGAAATTGCCTACTCCGGTCTTCTGTGGGAAGTGACATTCAATAGCAGCTGTATGTGTTTGTCTCCTTCTTATAGTGTTTCAAAAGTTTTATGTTGTATTGTATGTGTTCATTTGTGAAGTGACAGGATTTTGGGTTTTCTAGCGACATCATCAGACAGGCAAATTGGATGAAGTAGTCCTTAGATCAACCTCCTCCTGGCAGCTGACTTTTATTATCAATAGTCTAAATTCTCAATAAAATTGTAATTATGATAAATTCCACCAGGAAAAAGCATGGCAGAATATGGCAACAAGTCCAGCTGGGTGTGGTGCTGAATCCCATGACGGGTAAGACTCTCCAAGCCAAAAGAGGGCAACCTAAGACAGGACAGCACCGCCACTGGCACACTTTTTGGGAATGAGGTGTTCATGTTGTTTGTCAGACTTGGGTGAAGTGATGCTTTCTGGCAGATAAGCATCAAAGGGGGGACTGTAAGATTCTAAATCTATGTGACCCACTCAAACACTGACAAATCAACCACACTGCCAGCCGAATCAACCAACTTATCATAAATACAATGAAAGGTTAAAATGTAAGTGTAAGCAGTGACTCTTCACCACTGATAGGCATAGTCTTCAATTATAGAATAGCAGCTGGGAGTGAGTGATCAAGGCCTATTCCAACCAAGGAAATTAGATTAGCAATACAATAGACTGGTTCCTGGTTAGACCACGGGAAGTTGCACCTTCAGACCCCCTACTGAGGAACAGACTGATTGATTTAAGGGAGCCAGACAATGGCTTCCTTAAATCAATCACATCATTTTTGAATATACATTTCTGTTTCCTGCCTGTAGAAAACAAAGCCCGAAAATGGTATTTAAAGTGATACAATTCACAGAACAGGATTCAGATTAACTCCGCTGAATCCAGAGTGCATCGCTGTATCTCTGTCAACTGCTGTTACGAAGAATAAACTTTGTCATTTTCAACGAACATCGAAGACGTACATCCTTTTTCTTACAATACCAATGCTAGTTCATTCCGATATCAAACTAAAATCAAACATTTTCAGAGGATACATACACAGTTTGTGTGTTGTGGGTCTGCCCCACTGTCTATGTCTTTTTTGTTGTTCCTGGAGCTACAACTGTTCCCTAAAAAATGTTTTCTAAAGGGAAATAAAAGTTATTCTATTTTATTCTATTCTATTTGATTAATCTTCAGTTTTATTCAGGATTTTATCAAAAATATCAGATCAAGTAATGTTAGACCGTGGGTTATACTTAAGGACTGAAGCAAGCATTAAATCCCAAAATGGATCAGCCCCCCTTGTGAATCCCTGCTTTAGCTAAATTAAATAAATAAAATGATTTGTACCACAGGTATTTTCAACAAAGGTTTTTTATTAAATTCTGTCAACCAATTCTTGAAAATGTGAGAGAAATATCCTCCTCCTTTCTGTAGCCTCTGTCTCTCTCTCTCTCCACCTCTGCTCTGGTCCCGAGCTCATCCTTCTCTTCCTCCTGCTGTATAAACTGCAGCAGCTCACTACTGTCGCCTCGCTTTCTCTCTCTCTCTTCTTTCACAGGACAGGGGACATATTTAGGTGGGACACCACAGCTGAGCTGAATCAAGATGGGAGGTGTGATAAATGAGAATGATGTGATATGAATGTTATAAATGCCCAGAAGAACTGCCCCTCTGTGGAATGTTGAACATGCCTCTGGTTGTGTGAACGGACTCCCCTTCTGCAGAATAAAAAATACTGATTATTTACATTTCCTGCCTCGTACCCTTTTCTACAAACTCTTGGAGTCTACCATTTTGGCGTCATGAACAAGATCCCGCTATTCGCTCTCATCAGTGTGCCATGCCACCTGCACTCGGGAAGACTGTGCGGTATATAAATAAGGTCGGCATGCTTTCCGACAACCTTCCCGGCTGTATATGGTAATGGCTTGTCAGTGAGATTACATTACATTATAGGCATTTAGCAGACGCTCTTATCCAGAGCGACTTACACAGCATTTTTTTGGCATTTATACACAGTATCCATTGATACAGCTGGATATATACTGAAGCAATGCAGGTGAAGTACCTTGCTCAAGGGTACAACGGCAGTGTCCGACCTGGGAATCGAACCGGCAACCTTTCGGTTACAAACCCAGTTCCTTAACCATTATACCATACTGCCGCCCCGAGATAGTTTCCGGATGAAACTAATGAATATTAATTGCATTGTTGAGTGAGGCTGCTGTAAACACTCGGGTGTTTGTTTGTACTTCAGGATAGTAGATGTGCTTCTGCGGCTGCTATGGGTTAGATCCGCCCTGCCTGTACTGTCTCGCGCACCCTGTGTAGGGGTCCAGAGCGAGCCGGGCAGGGCTTAAGTAGGTGGTCCAGAGCGAGCCGGGCAGGGCTTAAGTAGGTGGTCCAGAGCGAGCTGGGCAGGGCTTAATTAGGGGGTCCAGAGCGAGCCGGGCAGGGCTTAAGTAGGGGGTCCAGAGCAAGCCGGGCAGGGCTTAAGTAGGTGGTCCTGAGCAAGCCGGGCAGGGCTTAAGTAGGGGGTCCAGAGCAAGCCGGGCAGGGCTTAAGTAGGGGGTCCAGAGCGAGCCGGGCAGGGCTTAAGTAGGTTTGTCCTGAGCAAGCCGGGCAGGGCTTAAGTAGGGGGTCCAGAGCAAGCCGGGCAGGGCTTAAGTAGGGGGTCCAGAGCAAGCCGGGCAGGGCTTAAGTTGGGACAAGTTGGTGAACGTTCACGTGCAGGTGAATCATAGTCGTAGTAAACCCTCTAGGTCCAGTGACTCGACCAGGATGAACACATTCGGCCATGTTCCGTGCGTTGTGACCGTAGCAAATCGGCTTCATAAGGATTGTACAAAATGAAGTCTCTCAATTATACAAAAGCAGAACTGACGGTAAAATTTCTGACCAATCCACTGCTGTCAAAACTGTACAAGCATGGCAAGATAAAGTCTGTGTGGGCAAGAAGTTCAAACATGTGGCAGGTATACTTTTCGCTGCACATCAAAGTGCTACCAGTAAAAGCATGCAAAATGATGTACACAAGACACAAAGTGCATGAACTGATACACATGTAGCGCTTTGTTAGGGGAACCGATCAGAACCACACGCAGACACCAAGATGTAATGACAACGGGCTTTATTCAGAGTCGATGGAAACAGGTCAAAGTCCAGCAAACAGTGCAATACAGGGCGAGCAGAAACATAGTCAAATCCAGGCAGGGGTCAGAGTTCAAGCGATCAGGGCAATGCGGAGAAGGCAGGAGGAAGTCCCAGAACAGGCACAGGGGCTGGAGAACAGGAGGGTGAAGGGCTGGAGCGGGGCTTAGGCGGAGGTGGGCAGGAGGACTGGGGCAGGACTGGATGAGGACAGGCAAGACAGGCAGGAGAACAGGAGCAGGACGAGACGACACAGAACTGAAAACAGGAACTCGGAACAGGCAAGGAGCAGGCAGGAAAAACCACTGGAAAGTAGTGACACAAGCACGAATGCAGGGCACAAGAGGATCTGGCACAGAACAGAGAAACAGGTGAGCTTGTATGCCAGACTAATGATGAGACAACGAGGAACAGGTGAGATGATAACACATGAGGAAACACATATCAGGTGAGGGAGGCGGAGACATGCAATCGGGGAAAAGGAAAACGTGAAACAGAATACGAATACAGAAAACACAAATGGAGAAACCAGGAAATCATGACACAGAGGCACGGGACTCGTGCTAAAAAGTTAAAACCCTGGAAACTGCACTTGATGAATCGCATAATAAAGAGAAAGCACTCAAAAATACAGCTAAAGAATTGTGACTGGAACTGCACATTCTCACTAGAGTTTAGCCACCGCTACCGCTACTTCCACCACCTCCCCTTGAACTATTATACCCGTCTCTAGAAGAAATGGGAGAAGGGAGACGTCCCCAATGAAACCAAGTGTTGTCACTCAAACTGTACTGAAACAGGAACTGACACTGATGACCAAGAGACAGGCGTGGAGGAAAAGGGAGCGTGCTGTTCGCTCCCTAAATATAAAGAAAAATAATCTCCAACAACGCAAAGTACTAAGCGGTACAAAGATGAGCACGCTGGTGCTGATGTAGAAGAAACAATAGAAGTACTAAGCGGTACAAAAATGAGCACGCTGGTGCTGATGTAGAAAAAACAATGGAAGTACTAAGCGGTACAAAGATGAGCACGCTGGTGCTGATGTAAAAAAAACAATGGAAGTACTAAGCGGTACAAAGATGAGCACGCTGGTGCTGATGTAGAAGAAATGATGGGAGTACTAAGCGGTACAAAGATGAGCACCGCTGGTGCTGATGTAGAAGAAACAATAGAAGTACTAAGCGGTACAAAGATGAGCACACTGGTGCTGATGTAGAAGAAAAAATGGAAGTACTAAGCGGTACAAAGATGAGCACACTGGTGCTGATGTAGAAGAAACGATGGAGGTACTAAGCGATACAAAGATGAGCACGCTGGTGCTGATGTAGAAGAAACATTAGAAGAGCCCTCTTCAGAGGACTCTGATGCTTTTGAATATGATCCTTTAAAAGCAAATGGAATTTGGGAAATAGTGAAAGATCTCCTCAATCCTGAAAAAGACTTGGCAAAATTCTGGAGCGGTTTTAGGGGAATACAGCGTTATACTGAACCGCATCCTCATATGCAGAGCTAAATTATAAAATGAAGCCTGGGATCGCCTTCCCACAGAGATAAAGTGCGAGCCGAAATGGGGTTTAAATCTCAAATCCAAAGAGTATGTAGGTGCCAGTAACTTTTTGAAAGCTGAGGTACAAGTTGCATTGCAGCATGGGTGTCAATGGGATAAAATGACTTCAAGTTATCAGAATGCTGGGGAGACATGCATTGAGTTTGCTGAAAGATTCTGCGATGTGTTTGAAAGCAATTCTGGGTTGCGAAACATAACAAAGGGTTCACAGCCAGCCAAACAACAATTACTGGCGGGGTTTAGGCCTGAGATAAAAACTGGAATAACAGCTGCGTTGGATGAGGCCACTTGATCAGATATAACATGCATCACCAGCTGCCATCACACTTTCCCACAGGCTAAACAGGAGAGTTAGTGGGACTGGCACATTTTCCTATTATGTCTCCACTTTCCAAAACTTGGACAATGTCCTTGACAGCTGCTATAGCTTCTGTTTTGATTGGGTATTGTTTTAACGGCGGGGGCATTGTTTCTGTTGCCCCATACATAGTGATAACTTCAGTACTCACATGTTGTTCCTGTAGCCTCATACATAGTGATAACTTCAGTACTCACATGTTGCCCCTGTAGCCCCATACATAGTGATAACGTCTTCAGTACTCAAAGTTGTTCCTGTAGCTCCATACATAGTGATAACTTCAGTACTCACATGTTGCCCCTGTAGCCCCATACATAGTGATAACTTCAGTACTCACATGTTGTTCCTGTAGCCCCATACATAGTGATAACTTCAGTACTCACATGTTGTTCCTGTAGCCCCATATATAGTGATAACTTCAGTACTCACATGTTGTTCCTGTAGCCCCATAAATAGTGATAACTTCAATATTCACATGTTGTTCCTGTAGCCCCATACATAGTGATAACTTCAGTACTCACATGTTGTTCCTGTAGCCCCATACATAGTGATAACTTCAGTACTCACATGTTGTTCCTGTAGCCCCATACATAGTGATAACTTCAATACTCACATGTTGTTCCTGTATCTCCATACATAGTGATAACTTCAGTACTCACATGTTGTTCCTGTAGCCCCATACATAGTGATAACTTCAGTACTCACATGTTGTTCCTGTAGCCTCATACATAGTGATAACTTCAGTACTCACATGTTGTTCCTGTAGCCCCATACATAGTGATAACTTCAGTACTCACATGTTGTTCCTGTAGCCTCATACATAGTGATAACTTCAGTACTCACATGTTGTTCCTGTAGCCCCATACATAGTGATAACTTCAGTACTCACATGTTGTTCCTGTAGCCTCATACATAGTGATAACTTCAGTACTCACATGTTGTTCCTGTAGCCTCATACATAGTGATAACTTCAGTACTCACATGTTGTTCCTGTAGCCCCATACATAGTGATAACTTCAGTACTCACATGTTGTTCCTGTAGCCTCATACATAGTGATAACTTCAGTACTCACATGTTGTTCCTGTAGCCCCATACATAGTGATAACTTCAGTACTCACATGTTGTTCCTGTAGCCTCATACATAGTGATAACTTCAGTACTCACATGTTGTTCCTGTAGCCCCATACATAGTGATAACTTCAGTACTCACATGTTGTTCCTGTAGCCTCATACATAGTGATAACTTCAGTACTCACATGTTGTTCCTGTAGCCTCATACATAGTGATAACTTCAGTACTCACATGTTGTTCCTGTAGCCCCATACATAGTCATAACTTCAGTACTCACATGTTGTTCCTGTATTTGGGGTTGTACATGATTTTGGTGGCATGTGGTCACACAGGAACTTTCTGACAGCCTCTGGAACAAAAATAGCAAACTGGACACAACTGTGTGCATTGCTCGAGGCCTGTGAGCTTCCAGCTACACTTGCAGTTGTAAAATGCCAAGCGCTTACACACAAGGTGAAACTGAAGTTATTGGTGGGAATCGCAGAGCTCATAAGACAGCAAAGACTGCAGCTGTTTCTCCTAGGGAGGAAATAGTCTCAATGGCGTCCGTATCAACACTCCCCCATCTGCAAAGGAAGCACAGGAGTCTGCCTCAAGGTTGGAGATGTGGGAGTGGATGACTGGTGGGGCTGTCAGGCCAAAATGTGTCCGGGAGCCAAAATGTGTCCGGGCAAGGCATCGGAATGCTTGGAATGTCGTTGCTATGCCAACAGACACGCGAGCATTGTGACGCGATAGCATTGCACTTGCTTTGACCTCAGAATCGCCGGAGATCGTTGGACGGAGATAGATCAGTACATCACTCAAATAACCATCAATATCACTCAGATAACCTTTATAATTTCCTTTTGTATAGGCTACTGTGCTTTATATTGTTAATTGTTTTCGATTTTAGATTGTGTTAGCTAGTGATTCATTTTGAAGTAGATAGTCTTTTACTGAAACTAACTAGCTAGCAATACTACATAGTAGTTTCCTGGTCAAATGTTGCTTTATAAAAAAACGAGCATCCGTTAATAATGTTAACAACAAAATGTTTTGTTACGTTGAATATTGTTTTCAATAAATGTTATTTGTTAACTTTTATTTAGTGAGTTGTTGTCATGTTTTGTAGGATAAAAGCAAGCGCGAGCTTGTCACCCGACGATTCTGAGGTCAAAGCAAGTGCAATGCTATCGCGTCACAATGCTCGCGTGTCTGTTGGCATAGCAACGACATTCCAAGCATTCCGATGCCTTGGCCGGACACATTTTGGCTCCCGGACACATTTTGGCCTGACAGGGCCAGTATAGAGAAGTGCTCAGGCTGGTGAGGCCAGTATAGAGAAGTGCTCAGACTGGTGGGGCCAGTATGGAGAAGTGCTCAGGCTGGTGGGGCCAGTATGGAGAAGTGCTCAGGCTGGTGAGGCCAGTATAGAGAAGTGCTCAGACTGGTGGGGCCAGTATGGAGAAGTGCTCAGGCTGGTGGGGCCAGTATAGAGAAGTGCTCAGACTGGTGGGGCCAGTATGGAGACGTGCTCAGGCTGGTGGGGCCAGTATGGAGAAGCACAAAGGCTCAGTTCTCTATTGCTTCAGCTTCTCATGAGTTGTCATATTTCGGTGCTGAAAAAATGTACCAACGAGCTTAAAGCCAGTTGGGCAGGAAAAGGCCTGCTGGGATAATCAGTATGGTGTATATGCACAGACAAATAGATCCCTTTGCATCCACAGCCTTTTCCTGAAGGACCGTTTCAACACATTCAACTTCAACTTCAGTGGATGCAGTTGTAAAACTCCTGCTGAATGACTACATTTCTCACTGGGGAATTCCATACAGAATGGATAGCGATTAAGTGAATATATAGCATGCTAACCACTCCTACTACAGAGTGCATCTCGACAGCGTTGTTGATTTTCTGCCGTCGGATCGGTTAAGTATCTTTTTTACATTCTGTTTTAGCTGTGCATTAGGTACTTGAACCGCTTTGTAGTCATTGTGTAGCTGAGGTAAATTGCAGTAGTTAGCGATCTGTTTAAACTGACTTGTATCTAGTATTAAGCCAACAACCGGCCTTTTGTGTTGCTAATCTTAAGTAGCTTCACTTGAGTGAACTAGCCCTGCAAGCAGCTGAATGCAATCGGTAATTAGCAAATAGTGCATAAATTAAAGCAGAGGCTGCCGTAAGTACGACAGCCTCATCAGCAATTTGTATGACTTGTCTGTTTGCTCTTATCTTTTCACCACCTAACTTGCCTTATCACCCCCTACCATGTGTTTAACCCCCATTCCTCTGTGCTATATACCTCGCGCCTGGAGGTCCAACCATCGCAAGCGCTGCCCGGCTAACCTGGTCTGCCCACCCCTGTCCTTTCATAAGGAACTCTCAGTGGTGGGTGGACTATGGAACTGCCGCTCAGCTGTCCAGAAAACTGACTTCATCACTGCCTACGCCAAGATGAAGTCCCTCCACTTTTTAGCTCTCACTGAGACCTGGATCACTCCTGGCTATTTCTTCTCCCACACCCCCAGGGCCTCTGGCCGAGGCGGGGGTACTGGTCTGCTGATTTCCACATCCTGGAAATTCTCTATTCCCACTGCATACTGCCTGAAATTCTCTTCTTTTGAGTTTCATGCAGTCACTGTAACCCACCCATCTACACTTAACATTGTAGTTCTCTATCGCCCTCCAGGTCCGCTCAGCACTTTCCTGAGGATGGCACCCCTGTAATACTACTGGGAGACTTCAACGTCCATCCAGAGAGTTCCCAGCTATCCAGCGTCGCCTCACTCTTCTAGTCCTTCGCTCTCACTCAATCCCCAATCCCCATCGCCTGCCACCCACAAGGCTGGTAACCAACTAGACCTTGCACTCACCAGGAGCTGCGCCACGTGCAAACTCACGGTGACCCCGCTCCTTGTATCGGACCATTTCTTTATTTCATTCTCTCTTTTCCTCCCACTCTCCCTCAACCCTACTAACGACCCACCCACTGTTATGTTCAGGAGAAATCTCCGCACCCTCTCGCACTCCTCGCTCACTACCTCCGCTCTCTCTATACTTCCTCCTCCTGCTTCTTTTGCCAATATGCATGTTGATGTTGCCACCTCTATGTTCAACTCCTGCCTCTCTCAATCTCTCAACTCACTTTGTCCTCTTGTTTCCAAACCAGCTCGACCATCACCCCCCTCCCCGTGGCTGACAGATTCCCTCAGATCCAGCAGAACCATGCTGCGAGGTGCTGAGAGAAAGTGGAGGAAATCCAGATCCCCAGATGACCTGGCCTCCTACCACACTCTGCTGGCAGCCTTCACAGCTGCAACTACATCGGCTAAGACTTCATTTTGTCAGACTAAAATGAATGCATGTGTGTCTAATCCACGGAAACTCTTTTCCACCTTCTCCCTGCTTATCCCCCCTCCACCCCCTCCACCCTCCTCCCTCTCTGCAGATGACTTCCTGACCCACTTTGAGGGGAAGGTGGCCAAGATCCGCATCTCCTTCACACATCAGGTGATACCCCACATCCCACATACCGAGCCCATCGCCATGCTGTCGTCCTTCAAGACTCTGGAGGACGCAGATGTGCTCCAACTCGTGACGCACCATCGCGCGACCACCTGTGCACTGGACCCCATCCCATCAGCAGTCCTCCAGTCAATATCCGCTGAGCTCATTCCATATCTGTCCTCTATTATCAACACCTCCCTAACCTGTGGCTTTGTTCCTGCTGTTTTTAAGACTGCCTGTGTAACCCCACTCCTTAAAAAACCTAGCTTGGACCCCTCTGATGTCAGGAACTACCGTCCTGTATCTCTCTTGCCCTTCCTGTCCAAAACCCTTGAACGAGCTGTTCATAACCAACTGTCTGTTTTTCTCCACCAGAACAACCTGCTTGACCCCCATCAGTCCGGCTTCAGAACCGGACATTCCATGGAAACTGCTCTCCTGGCCGTGACTGAGGCGCTCTCCACTGCTAGAGCCTCATCCCTCTCCTCTGTCCTGATTCTACTTGACCTGTCTGCGGCGTTCGACACGGTCAACCACAAACTCCTGATCTCCACACTTTCTGAGATGGGCATTTCTGGGACTGCCCTCTCCTGGTTTGTATCGTACCTCACTGATAGATCCTACCAAGTCTATTGGAAGGGTTCTGTCTCTACACCCCATCCCCTGTCTACAGGAGTCCCGCAGGGATCTGTACTGGGTCCTCTGCTGTTCTCCATTTACACAAAGTTCCTTGGTTCAGTAATCAATTCACATGGCTTCTCATACCATAGTTATGCTGATGATACTCAACTCTTCCTCTCTTTCCCTCCCTCTACCCAACGGGTGAAGGAGAGGATATCTGCTTGTCTGGCCGACATCTCTGAGTGGATGACTACCCATCACCTGAAGCTCAACCTCGACAAGACAGAGCTCCTCTTCATGCCATACAAGACTTCCCCGCTACTTGACCTCTCCATCACCGTCGACGGGACCATGGTGGCTGCCTCCCGCTCTGCAAAGAACCTGGGGGTGGTCCTAGACGACCAGCTGGACTTCAAAGACCACGTCAGGGCGACGGCACGGTCCTGCAGGTTCCTCCTGTACAACATCAGGAGGATTCGACCGTACCTGACCACCTACTCCACCCAGCTTTTGGTCCAGACTATGGTCACCTCACGCCTGGACTACTGTAACTCCCTGCTCGCAAGCTTACCAGCCTGAGCCATCCTGCCTCTTCAACTCATCCAAAACGCAGCTGCCCGGCTTGTGTTCAACCTCCCGAAATTTTCCCATGTCACCCCCCTGTTGAGGTCACTCCACTGGCTGCCTGTTGCAGCCAGGATCAGGTTCAAAGTTCTGACCCTGGCCTACACTGCAGCCAATAGGACAGGCCCTGTCTACCTGCAAGACTTGAAACAGAACTATGTTCCTGCTCGACCACTTCGCTCATCTACTGCAGGGCGACTTGCACTTCCCCCCCTCCGTGTCAATGGCACCTGCTCGTCCCGACTGCGGAGCTTTTCCACCATAGCTCCCCAGTAGTGGAACGAACTTCCCATTCCCCTACGTTCCATGCCAACCCTGTCTGCTTTCCGTCGTGGCCTGAAAACACACCTTTTCAGACTCCACCTGGACTAATACTTATCTAGGACCTCATGGTATGTGTTCTTGTTGAACTGTGTATCCAAGTTTATAATGTTTAGAATAGAATTGTAGTAGAGCTGATTTACCCAGTTCACTGTGAACTGCATTCAGTGTTCATTACTAGGGATAGCTGCTACTGTATGGGAAGAATGTGCTTTCCTATCTGTTCTGTAGTTACTTCGATTACCTTTGTGTATGCACTTACTGTATGTCGCTTTGGATAAAAGCGTCTGCTAAATGACTGTAATGTAAGGTACATTACATTCATTTAGCAGATGCTTTTATCCAAAGCGACGTACAGTAAGTGCATACACAAAGGTCATCGAAGTAACTACAGAACAGATAAGAAAGCACATTCTTCCCATACAGTAGCTATTTACTATCCCTAGTAATGAACACAATGCAGTTCACAGTGAACTGGGTAAATCAGCTCTAATACAAATCTATTCTAAATATTATAAACTTGAATACCTTGAATACACAGTTCAACAAGAACACATACCATGAGGTCCTAGATAAGTATTAGTCCAGGTGGAGTCTGAAAAGGTGCGTTTTCAGGCCACGACGGAAAGTAGGCAGGGTTGGCATGGAACGTAGGGGAATGGGAAGTTCGTTCCACCACTGGGGAGCTAGGGTGGAAAAGCTCCGCAGTCGAGATGAGCGAGTGCCATTTACACGGAGGGGGGGAAGTGCAAGTCGCCCTGCAGTAGATGAGCGAAGCGGTCGAGCAGGAACATAGTTCTGGAGCAGGAACATAATTCTGGTACACAGAACATAGGTACACATTTCACTGGTAAGATAGTGAAGGCCATGTGCGAGGCCTTAGACATCAATCAAGCATTTCACTGTCCCTCAGTCATCAGGTTTGGTAGAACACATGAACAGAAACAAAATCACTAAGATCATACTGTCAACTGATAATGGACTGACGTGGGTCGCAGCATGTCCGGTGGCTCTCATGGCACTGATAATGGACTGACGTGGGTCGCAGCACGTCCTATGGCTCTCATGGCACTGATAATGGACTCACGTTCGTCACAGCACGTCCTATCGCTCTCATGGCACTGATAATGGACTAATGTTCGTCACAGCACACCCTGTGGCTCTCATGGCACTGACGTGGGTCGCAGCACGTCCTGTGGCTGTCATGGCACTGATCATGGACTGACCCGGGTCACAGCACGTTCTGTGGCTCTCAGGGCAGTGTGAGCGACAGCTAACAAAACCACCGGCCTGAGTCCACATTAAATAATTACAGGCCTATGAGAGTCCCTGGGGCCTTGGCACACCTGGGCTGCGTTCAGATCAGAGTTTTATGCTTTCTTCCTGTGTCACCAGTAAGATGCCATTTTCAGCTTGTAGAAACCGCACAGCTAAACCAAAGAGGGAATAACTGGGGTTGAAGGTAAAACGTGTTTTCTCCCAGCTGCTGTGACGTAAATAAAAGATGTTATTTATTTATTCTCCATTCAGATGAACAGAGCACAATTATAACAATTATTATAGGTTTAATCTCGTATTTTATCTGACTCCATTTAAAATAATAATTTTTATTTGGGTTAAACCTGCGTGGAACTCAGAGTGGTTACACTCGACTCGTCCTTAATTACTAGTCCTCAATTATCAATATATGCTTGCCGGAATCAGCATTATTGCCGAAGCTCAGTTCGGTGGCGAACGCAGAGGTTGGGGGTCTAGCAAACACAATACATGATATTAATTTATCATAGATAGTTGCGAGCCCCGGTCTGAGTACATTTAAAGGGCTCCTTAAGGCAAATTTGACAAGAACCGGCGTAAAACGCCCATGGGTTCCCATATCAAATCACCAGAACCGGGCTCCTTAAGGCAGATTTGACAAGAACCGGCGTAAAACGCCCATGGGTTCTCATATCAAATCACCAGAACCATGCACTACTCTGAGTGTATTTAAAGGGCTCCTTAAGGTAAATTTGACAATCCCGGCGTAAAACGCCCATGGGTTCTCATATCAAATCACCAGAACCATACACCACCCAACCTTATATGGACCGTCACTTGACTGCCTATCCCAACTTGAGAACGCCACGTCTGTACCAGGCCGCTGATCAGTCGGTCCTGGGTCAGAATTGTCCCCCTGAATATTCAGTTATAATTTAGGCTAAAAAGGGTATAAGATGAATTAGAGTCATGGAAACCACGCAAGTTAAAAATAAACATAATTTAATAACAGGCAGGCAGGTCATTAACTTCAATTAAAACATTCAATTATACAAAACATAGATTTAAGAAAAGAAACAAAGTAAATATCTTACCCAGCCTGTTCAACTACACACTGACACAGAATATGCACGGTGTGGGAAGTCGGTTACAATCTTCCCAGATAGGCTTGTCTCTCTCCTTTTTATGCCAAATCATGTGTTTGAACCAGGCGGCAGTGCCATAAATTAACCTGGACAGGATGGTCAATCTGGAATTTAGCCCCCACTGTTGGGGATGTTTGCACAGCGAGAGGGGAAGAGGAGGCAATTACCAGAGAGGACATTTCACTGTTACAGTTTTTCCCTGAGTTACTGAAACTATGCTTTATTAAACTTTATTTGGTATGAAATGTATTTCAGTCAATTCCTTGATTTTACCTGAATCCATACATACCAAACAGGTTAAGGTGATATACTAGTATGGTGCAGTTGTCATGAAAATTCCCTCCTGATGCCTCATTTTACATGCAATTCCTGTTACTATCACATAAGACAGAATGTAACAATATAAGGATTACATGTGCAATGTTTGTCGGTTTTTACATGGTTATTAACACTCTTAACAGAAGTTTTAGAGTCCTGGTACAGAAGAGAATTAACCTGTTAGTGCAGAAGCAAATTTGGGCCAATTTTCGCCTGTTTTGCACTGTTCTGTTTAAGCCTTTATAACTACAGTTGTGCTCACCACACACACTTGTTTAATGGCTTAAATTGGAGAAGACCCCTGTACCTTTGTGTGTCTTAGATTAAAATAATAAAATTTCATAATCTTCATATAGATTATGGGCTGTAAATGCACAAACTCTTTGCAAAAAAAACAAAAACGAGGTTGTCATTCTTAGTTTACAGTACACTTCTGAAAGGAAAAGATGTAAAACAGGTCATATTTTACTGTCCTGGTGCACACACCACTTGTCAACATGTGTACAGAATTTTAGGGGGATATGTCAATCTGCTCAGGTTCCATAAGCTAATTTGTAAACAGTGTATCCTGGTGTCCCTTAGGGTGTCCAAATCTATCCAAATGGATAAAATGTGCATCACAGTAAATCAAGAGATAATCAGCTTTTTTCAACAGATAAAGTATTCTGACTCATAAAACACATGTTTGTATCAACTAAATGAGGAAATTTTCATTTTTTTCCAAATAATTTGGGTTTTGATATATAGGGGTCCAAAAACCTCTCCGAAAATGAATACAATGCTTTTTTTGTCCATATGAAGCATTTTATTATGTTCTTTGAGGTAGTAGGATCATTACAATCACTTCACATTCAGAGGGTGATACATTTATTAGCTCCAGTTCAGTTTATGGTTCCAGAAATGTATTTCTTTCCCCTGGTACACACTGAAGTCACTGATGTGTAGCCCGTCTTGCTGTCAGCCAGGACAAATAACTTGAAGCCCCACTTTGTTGGCTTGTCCTTCAAGTATTGTTTCATCCCATGCCAAGCTTTTGAGGCTACCATGCGTTCATCAATGGCCAGGTTCCGATGAGGGTGGTAGTAAGCCCTGCATGCAATCAGGATCTGGTCATGCAAAGGCTTCAGGCGAAACAGGCCATAATAACCTGCTTGGCCTTTCAGCTGGTCATTGATGGCATCTGCTGTTGTGTCGCTCATGTGGAGGAATGCACAAATGGCCTCATACCTGTAGCCCGGCATCACACTGCAGGGAAAGGGGTGCTTGTGAAGCCGGTCCTTCCTCCATAGGTCACGGGCAGCAGATGTCTTGACAAGACCCAGGTACAGGACGATGGACAGATATTTTTGCATGTCCTCAGCATCCACATCAGACCATGGTGTATGCAGTCCCTGAGCATGTTTACGGGCTGCGTTGCCATTTGTGTTGTCACAGAGGAGCTTGAGGACATGTGTGCTGAAGAACAGCCGAAAGAGATCCAGGGGGCTGTAGGCTAGGGATCTGCGTGTTTAGTCGACTAGTCGATTAAACGTTGCTACCCTCGCTAGTCGGCACCAGAAATACTAGTCGGTTAAACTTATTATTTTATTAATGTACACATTTAAATTACATATTGACAAAATTTGCACTGAAATTTCATGTTTTCCTGGTCAAATGTTGCTTTATAAAAAAACGAGCATCCGATACTAATGTTAACAACGCCGGATTAAATTATTAATTTTTTTTAACTAAGGAAAAAAACTGAACGGATTAGCCTGTTTGCCCTGCAAGTTAAACCAGCGAGGTGGAAAGAGTAAGTAGGCCTACCGCGTTGTTGAATAGCCCAATAAAACTAATCTAATGTCACGTCGATCAGAAAGTGATTAACGGTTTCAAATGGCTCTTATAATATACGCAATATTTTTCCGGACAATGTTTAACCTTATAGATTAAATTGTGCTCAATTTTGACTGTTTTCTGAGTGTTTTCTTACTTTTAGATTAGTCGACTAGTCTAAATTTAAACTTCCGTTTCAACGTCAGGGAAATTAGTCGTTAGGAACATCCCTACTGTAGGCCTGCTGAAGGTCTAGCTGCACTCCTGGGGTCCTCTGGGGGCAGAAGGGGAACTGATGAGGCTCTTCATCCTCATCCGCCGTGTCGTGCCATCCGTCCTCAGACTCGGGCTCCTCGCGGTGAGCAGAGACAGCAGGGCCTCCTTGACCTCGTGACCAGAGTCCTGCGGGGATCAGGAGCAGATTTCTGCCCTGAATTATTTAAAAGAAAGCAAAATAAAAAAGTGCACAATAAGAGCCACATAGTGTACTATGTTGTGAAATAAAAAATAAAAATGCTAGGCTTTTCCAAAAAAATAAAATAAATGCTACATTTGACATGGACTGCGATTCAGATTTACCCTAAATTAAGTTAGTTTACTTTATTTCGGTCATTAACATTTTCTTTACAAAGAGGTGTGTAGAAAGATATAATTCAATAATAATAAGTCATTTGACTGAAAATGTGTACCTACCCTTCTTACAATAACAACAAGTCTGTTCAGTAGAATCTCATGATCTATTGTATCAAAAGCTGCACTTAGAAGTACAAGAACAGACACAGAGTTTTGGTCGGCTGATAACAGTAAATCGTTAATAACTTTAACCAGTGCCGTTTCAGTGCTATGGTAGGGTCTAATTCCTGACTGGAATAATTCATGGATATGACTTATGCTACCATTTAGCCACAAGAAATTAGATAATAAATGCTATGTTTTACATGACTACTGTGACTAAAATTCAACCGATGCACAAATAAAGTTATTTTTAAGTTAATACAGTTAATACTTACATGTCAACAGCCACATACATCTTCGCCCTGTGCAAAAGCATCTTCGACAACAGTCTATGCTTTCAGCCTCAGATCCACTTTCACTCTATCCCTCCGACGAACTAAAAACTAAAAAACGAACTAAAAATCTCCTCCACTACATCCGACAGGGACATATATTTTTTCGCCATCATATATATATATATATATACATCCTAAGCTTTCTGAAATGGTACGGAATTGCCAAAGGTAGATTTAACTAGCTGATCGCTATCCATGCGTAACACACGAATTGTGATCTAAAATGGCTTCCGGGTGTTTTCAACAAAGGGCTGTGTTACGCGTGGATAGCCATCGGCGAGTTAAATTCACGTATGGGAATGCCATACCGTTTTAGAAAGCTTAGGATGTACTCTATTGGACGAAATAAGTGTCAATCGAAATAAAGTTTGTTTGAAGGATTGACCAGTGCTTCTTTGAAATGCGATCATTTGCGCACGGCCATTTTAGAGCATGGACACATGTTGAGAAAAGGCTTAAATGTTAAAAACGGGCCAACCAAGGCAAAAAATAACCTCAGATTCTTGCATGGGACATCTTAATCTTTATAACCAGAGGTAAGGTTACGAGTTTATTTAATATTTTACCGGAGCTTTTTATCGCAAAAGAAAGTTATGTGGTGACGAGCAAACATCACTCGTTTTTTTTCCTGTGGAGTGAGTAAGCATGTTGACAGTTTTACTTGTATGTATTCAGAATCTTGGAAGGTGTTTCTTGCTGCTGTGATAGTAAACGATTTTTTGGTGATGAAATAAAAACTTTAATTAACTTGCAAATGTGTTTAAATGTCTGCTATCTTACATGTGGTCGGGTCCATTGTAGATGTAGTAGTAGCTACAGTGTAGCAGCATAGCATGCTACGTTCATGAATTACAAGCTAATGGTGGCAGATAGAAACGTGATATTTCGCACGCTGATAGGATATTAAGTACTGATTATGATCATATGCGGGTTATGGTGATAAATATGGTAATATCCATATTTTCGTAACTTGAATATCACGAGCAACGTATTTATGACGTGTCATAAAAGTAGAAGACGCGTGCGTCTCTGCCACTAGGGGGCATGCACAAACAGGTTAAAGAGTGTAATGACAGGGGTGCCCAAATGAGGGCACTGTGGTATTGTCCAATGGCTTTCCCATAGGATGTATCCAGGTTTTGGGTTACTGGAGGTCACAGATGTCCTGTGCGGACATTCCTTTCCCATTGTCTGGCTAGGGTCTGGATGCCGTAAATGCTCTTTTATGAGACATTTACAATCAGGGAAAACAGTTCCATTTGCCTTTATCTTTAGCAGATGGGTACATTTGGAAGGATGTTGCCGGACCTCAAAGAAAGTCAGAGTAACCCATTATTTTATTACAAGGCCCTCTGGTCCTTCGAAGTCAATGCAGTTTCCAAATGGCATTTTTCCGGAATCCCACTTTTACTCCCCCCCTACAAGCTCATATATTAAAGTATATTGATTTATCTTTGTATTTCATATGACTAGTTTTTTTGTAGAGAATAATTGTGTTTAAACATAAGTAATCGGGCTTGTTTTTGAAAATCTTCTTCAACATTTAAAACTCAATACATTTTCAAAAGCTTTATTGGGAATCAAATACCAAAACTTGTCTTTTGCACTGACATAATTTTTTATCCCATTTGACCTTGAAGATTGTGTTGGATGTTTCAAAGTCAAGAACATTTAAACCACCAAGACTACAAGTTTTACATATTATAGCCTACTCTTCTTCAGACAATGGGGTCTATCTGAATAAAATCAAAAAGGTTTTTATCATTCAGTAAAATTTCCCTGCAGCCTATAGTCTATCAATCCTGACAGTCCTTCAGTTTTTCACAACAATACCCTGCCATTTAGTCATAAGTCTCATCAGCCAAATGTGAAATCTTTTATAATTTTTTTCTAATAATGGGTTAAAATTCAAGACTGCCTTTTCATTACATTAAATTCATTTGGCAGACGCTTTTATCCAAAGCGATGTACAATAAGTGCATACAGAAGGTATTGAATCAACTACAGAACAGATCAGACAAAGGACATCCTTCCCATAATGCAGCAGCTATCCCTAGTAATTAACATTGAATATAGTTCACACAGTAAGCTCTGGGAAAATCAGCTATACATTCTGCACTAACATCAAACAGTTACAGGATTCACACAGTAAGCTCTGGGTAAATCAGCTATACCTTCTGTTCTAACATCAAACAGTTACAGGATTCACACAGTAAGCTCTGGGTAAATCAGCTATACCTTCTGTACTAACATCAAACAGTTACAGGATTCACACAGTAAGCTCTGGGTAAATCAGCTATACCTTCTGAACTAACATCAAACAGTTACAGGATTCACACAGTAAACTGGGTAAATCAGCTATACCTTCTGAACTAACGTGGTGGTGTCTGAAGAGGTGTATCTTCAGGCTGTAACGGAACACAGGCAGGGTTGGAGTAGAATGTAGGGGAATTGGGAGTTCCACCACTGGGGTGCTAGGGTTGAGAAGCTCTGCAGTCAGGAGGAGCGAGAGCCATCGACATGGAGGAAGGGGAAGTGCGAGTTGAGCAGGAACATAGTGCTGGGCTGTGTCCGAATACGACCCCTGTTCCCTGTCCACTGTCCACTCAGACCCCATAGTCTACTATGTGCCCTGTTCCCTCACTTTGCAAGCAGTGTGTGAAAGAAATCCCGCAAAACTCTTTCCAAACTAGTGAGGAAGTAGTTCATAATATTTTTTTTTATTGAGAATATCAATCAGTTAACATATGACGATTGTTACAAAGTGTAGATTATGAATTAATTATTTGTAATATGAACCTATCTTATACCATAGATATACATATACACTCGATGTCTTTTACGCTTTTACTTCCGGATTACTTACTGAAATT